>CM035111.1:7968805-8148805 GCA_020205505.1 Panax japonicus | reverse complement strand
GTAGTCGTTGAGCGGTCGCTAGAATGAATTTTCCTCCCAAAAATTGGTGTGAAACGTTGGCACGGATGTTTTGTGCGACCAATCTCTATCAGCGACCGCCCAACGGACGCTGATACGTCCACGTCATTAAAAATTAGCGACCGAATGCGGTCTTTGATCCTCTTAAACCTAATCAGACTCAGGCATTCGTTCAATCAGCAGAAGAAAAGAAAAAAGGGGAGAACAGAAGAGGGAGAAGGGGGAGAAGAGAAGAGGGAGGGAGAAATTGTACACCACCGCCGCCGCCCGTCTCGACAACTCAGGTATTAACTATGAATTTTTTTCATCTTCTTCAATAGTGCTCTCTCAAATCAGAACTTTTACAAAGTATTGTTAGTGTGATTTTTATGAATTTGTTACCTATCATAGCTGAATAGTGTAGTGAATAGTATGATGCTACAATAATTTTTATTTTTTACAATAATCTTCCTGCATCATTAAGAATATAATTGATAACATGATCTTTGACATGAGTAGAGGAGTAAACAGACCTCCACATATTGAAAGTGAATAGGGTGTTCCCCCAATTTTTTGTAAATATATAAAATATGAGAGTAAAAATAGTTGGCAATTAAAAAAAACACAGCCACACTTAAAAGCATACATACATGTATATATGAAATTAATTTTTAGCCTACCCTAACTAGAATTGGATAAAATGTTTTGTTGAGTTGATTCATCAGGTATCAAACAGGAATTTTAAGATAACTTTTTAAATTATAGATAATCACTAATTGGCCTAATCAGAAATCAACATTATTAATTTATGATGTAACATATCCAATTAAATTATAAAAATTAAATGAAGTATTATATAAGGTGTTAGGTTTGTAATATTTTTGGACGCAATCAAATTGCACAAAGAAGCAGAAACGTGTAAAATATCAGAGTTTAAAATTTTACAAACCATATACGTGGATCATCCTTTATGCACAATTATTAATTAAACAAAAATATGAAGAACAACAATCATACCCTTGAAGATTCGAGCTTCCTCGGGTACAAGTTCACCTCCAATCTTTTTCACGTTCAACTTGAATCCATCGGGTTTGGTTTCTTCCTTTGATCAACGTTAGCCACCCAAGTGTTTGGCCTCTAGAGGTGATCCACCAAGAAAGAATAAAAATTCAAGAAGATGAGTGTTTGACAAAACCCTAGTTTTTCTATCTCTCATTGAAAAAGAACATACTCTCCCAACTGTTGAAATTACATATATTGATATATGATATAAGACTCTTCTTATAAAGATATCAGTTAACCCTTCTAATCTAATTAGAAAATAGGATATTATTTAATTAATTAAATTTCTTTAATTAATTAAGCTCCCTAATCTTATTAGAATTGATTAATTAAACTCTTTTAATTAATTTAATCTCCTAATCTTATTAGGAATAAATGAGAGTACATTTATTAACTAATTCCCAAACTTCTTTAGGAATTAAATAATAATAATAATAGTAATAATAATAATAAGACTCCTCTTATTAATTTATAATTAATATTTCCAAAATATTAAATAATAAATATTAAGCTATTTAATTTATTCTATCACCATAGATTAAATTAAATATACTTAACTTATTATTACGATTATGTCATTAACTTCTTAAATAATTATTCTTCCTTTTATGGTGTGACCCTTTAGGTTCTCCATATTAAATCGGTTGTGAAGAAATCAATTAGAACAATTATAATCTTATTTAAATAAATAAATTAAACTATTAATTTATTTAAATAAATAATATTTATTCTACAATAGGGATAAACCTCCCTAGCGATCAACGACTTTCCAGACAATATAGATTTGAATATTAATCATAAAAAAACCTTTGAGTTAATAGTTACCGTATAATTCAATCCTTCCACCATACAATGTCCCAATTAAATATAAGACATGGAATTACTGTCAAGTCTTATTTTATTTAATTATATGTATTTCGACTCTTAAATGCACAACTCCAAATAATGCAAATTAGAAACTCCTTTTAAATTTCATTCTGCCTTGGCCAAGGACTACTAGGTTGTCATTTATCGAATCACATAGGACATTTCTCTTCTTTTACTAGAAGTGGTATATTCTTTATTGATCATACATTATCTCCATGTACAACTTATTATACCCAAGCATACCCTTTGATATACCCTAAGAATCTTAAGGAATAAGTCAAAGTATAACTCATCATACACAAGATACTATGATGATCTCAAGTCCAATGATCATTTGTACTACTATCACTACAGGAATTCCTATTGATAGGCAAGTAAAACTCCATTAGGTATTCCTTAGCGAGCCACGTTCAGTGAACTTATTCTCTAATAAGCACCTACATACTTGCTTTAGTGTCTCCACACAAATGATCATGAGATCAATCATCCTCATCCAATGAGCAAGCAACATATGTACCAATCTATCCGAATTCACTAATCCCCAATTTAGTAATCCAACGATTGGAAACTATTTTAGTTTTAAGCTTTCTAAGAATTTAGATCTCATTAGAATCATCATCATCATTATTCTAAAAGCATTGTTTAAAACTATGAGTTTATCACATATTATAAAACAACATCATGTAGATAATTAAAATCCTTTAACAAATTAATACTTTTTATTAATAAATGAATAAAATTGTTACAAAGTATATGCTTTATCATCAATCATGATTGGCTTGTGTGCATACTACTTTCAATCTCCCACTTGCACTAAAGTCAATCGCCATGGTATCTCATACCCTTCTTCTCTAAGTGACGATTATCCTGCTGTTGGATAAGCTTTAGTTAATGGATATGTAATATTGTTCTTGAGAGTCCACTATCTCTATAGTGATTTCCCATCTTTCAATGATTCCTATAATCAAGTGAAAGTGCCACAACACATGTTTAGATCCAAGATGAGACTTAGGAACTATTCCTAATTCTGTAATAAACTTTTCATCCAAACAATCAACTTGCAGCTTCATTTATAGTTATATACTTTGTCTTTATCACTAAACCAACAACTCTTTGTTGTTTGGAACCTTTCTAATTCACTGCACCACCGTTCAAGGTAACACTTTACCTTAAAGTGGATTTTCTGTCGTCTTGGTCTGTCTGAAAAACTTAAGTTTGTTAAGCCCTCTAGTTTTAATTTAGACCCACCATGAATATGATCACATCCTTAGTGCTGGTTAAGTACTTTAAGATGTTTTTCACTGACTCACAATGAACTTCTCCAGAATATGACTGATCAACATCAAGTCCCGTACATTTCATTGCATACATGATAGTTACTCATGCGATCTCTCTTTTACGAGTCTATGGGGACTATTAAGAGAGATACACTCCATGGTTCATCAACATGAGACATCTCTTGGAGTTTTCCATGCTAAACGACTTTAGCATCATATGAATATACGTTCCTTGGGTTAAGTCGAGCATCCTCTTAAATCTAACTATATAGATTTGTATCCCCAATTAAGATACTCTTCCCAAATCATTTGTGGAGGAATGTTTAGACAACTTTATCTTTACTGATTGTGGCATTAGTATGCCATTCCTTATCTGTAATATATCAATATATAATACTAGAAATTTCACGACACTCCCACTGACCCTTTTGTACACACTAGGTTCATTCTTGTTTTTGATAAAATCAAACCTTTTTGATTGTCTCATCAAAACGAATGTTCCATATTTGAGAAGCTTCTTCAATCTATTTCTCTGAGTGTATACAACTCTTACCTTATCGTATGTAATTGAATCATCATCTTCTATGATGCATACCTCATCATCATCTATGATGAATCCATACCTCTCAGGTATCTTCGGTACTATTCCAGATTTACGATTCGGTTGTGGTACAATAAGTCTATCTACAAGTTCCTCTTATTTGACTTATAGTGTTTTGTGGTTCTTGAACTCTTCAAGATTCTATTATCCTCCCACTAGCCCTTTCAATGATAAACACCTTTATCTTAGAAGGTAGCGTGTTTCACAACAAACACCTTTTACTAAGTAGGATTATAGAACATATAACCTAAACTTACTTTAGGATGTCCCACAAATCTACACTTGTCAAATCTTGTCCCAAGCTTATTCTTTGAAACCTTTTCATATAAGTTGGACAACCCCTTATCTTAACATACTTAAGATTAGGAATCCTCCCTGTCCATAACTTTTATGGAGTCTTGGGGCCGGATTTTGAGGTTACCTTTTTTCGTAAATATACAGCCATTTCTAGAACATTATCCCAGAAGGATACTGGAATATCGGTAAAATCATTATGGACCGTACCATATCCAACAAGATACGATTTTTCCTTTCAGATACATCAATCAATTATTGCGTATCAGGAGGCGTCCATTATGAGAAAACCATTTGAGATGATCTAGAAACTCATTGCACAAGTATTCCTTCCTTGATCTGATCAAAGAATCATAATACTTAGCCAATTTATTTCATTTCTAAATTCTTTGAACCTTTCAAATAATTCACAATTGTATTTCAGCAAATACACACATTCAACCTTTTGAATGATCATCTCCTTTTTCGTATACTAGTTTGTTCAATTTGCAAAATATATTTTCACGTAAGTCAAGTACACAAAATCCATTAAGTAATATTTCAGTTCTATACAAAATATTATTATTATAAATAGAACAACAATTGTTCTTAATTATAATACCAAAGATTTTATTGTTCAACAATAAAATAGAAATAATGTTTCTAACAAGAACTGGAATACAATAACAACTTATTGACTTAATAGATTTGCCCGTAGGCAGTGCTAAACTATAAGTTTCTATGGCTAATGTAGCAACCTTTGCTTCATTTCCACACATAGGATTACTTATATTTGTTTAGCTTTGTACTTCTGCATGGTCCTTTCATAAATCTATATTTATGATAACCAAAGTCGGTATCCAATACCCAATTAAAAACTTGACTTAAAGAAAAATTTATTTTAAATCATGAAAAAAAAATGTATTTGTAACCAAAACTTCATTAAGCTTCTTCTGGTTAGCCTCTGCAAAATGATTCTTGCAGTTTCTTTTCAGTGTCCAGGCTTATTGAAGTGGAAGCAAACTCCTTTACTATTCGTATCAGTTTTGTTCTTATTATCCTTTGTTTTTATATTTTCTAATTACCTTCTTAGAATCGTTCTTCTTTTCAGAAGATCCTTTGGCCCATACCAGTAAGACATGGTCTTTCTTGGTTGGAAAGTGACTCTCAACATTTTTCAACATGTTAAGCAAATTAGCGAGGCTGATATCTAGCTTGTTCATATGAAAAATTCACAACAATTGTGAAAGGAGTCCGAGAGTGAGTGCAAGATCAAATATTGGCACAACTCCCCATCCATGACAAAACCCGATGTCCTAACTGTTCAATCAAAAATATCATCATTAGGACTTTTATCTGCACTATAGTGTCATCGGTCATTCTAGATCGGAAGAGCTCCTTAGATATCTGATATCTATCAGTTCTACTTTCCTCACCATCAACTACTTGACGTGCATGAATATAGTAGGAGCATCCATAGTTTTATACTGACGCTGAAGCTCGTTACTCATGGATGCGAGCATGATGCATTGAGCCAACTGTGCATCATCTTGCCACTTTCTAAAAGTAGCAATCTCTTCCTCGGAGACATTATCTGCAACCATTGCAGGGATAGGCGTATTAAGGATATAAGATAGCTTTTAAGCCATGAGAACTATTCTCAAATTCCTTAACCAATCCATTTAAATTGGTCCGGGTTAAATAACTTCAATTATGTTTCGCAGTGATAGTAATTTAGACATTATAAAATTTTGTAAATGAATTTATAATTAACTACATTTTAGCATACATTCTTTTATTAATTACCAAAATAAATTAGGTCTTATTTTAAATTGGTATCTCCCACTATTTTCATCAAACTATAATACCCTCACTTATGTAGTTCGACAAAATCTAATTAAAGATTTGCTAGTGAGAATAAGGATTCCATTTCAAATGTATATAGCCTTGTGATGACACAACAAACTATATATAAATAAATAGGTAGACAACTCTTGTCAATTACATCAACTATGCAACTTCTTGTATTTTGCCTCTTAGATTATTTTGATCAAGTGGTGACACATCCGAATCAAAATTATCCAAGTTAAGTCCAACCTAGCACTCCATATATTCAAAAAAGAAAATATTGTCCTTGTGGTGACACAACAAAATAAGATTGTTCAATTTTTTTTATAAGCATCAACTGTGATAAAATTAACATCTCAAAGAATTAAGATAAGCCTTGTGGTGACACAACAAACTTATAATAATTAATTGATACTCTATTATTTTTATCATGCTAGAAGGAGACGTTTGATATTCCAAATATCTTTGAACGCTTAGGACTTAATATAAAAAATTTGAGGGTTTTGCATGTAATTAATTTGTCTCATCTTGTTTAGTGCGCATGCACATATATATATAAAATACGCGTCATATTAATAAACATGCGAAGCATGTTTATATAATATATAATATATAATATATATATATAGTATAAGCATGCACATATATAATATTATATTTTACCTGGATTGATTATGGATTTTTATCCTAGTTTAGTTCACTAGAGCCATCAAGTGAACCAAAAGGTCAAACCCTAGGGGTGCAAGAATTAATATTTAAATATAACTATTACATTTAAACCCGGGCTCCATTACAAACGGGTCTTCATGCGCTCCTTGTTTCTTGATCTCCAAATCTTCAAAAATCAATTTTAACTATTCCTATTACAAAACTATTTAAAATAATAGAAACCTTGATCAGCAGTCAAGGGAAAGTACATAGGAGGATGATAGAATTTACATTAAGGAAAAGTTAGAGAAGACGAGGTACGCAGACCCTATTTAATAAAACTCATACATTCATGCATCCAACTAAAATAAAATCCAATTACATTGGTCAATAGTCTGTAATCAATCTCATTTATTATCATACACATCACTATATGCATCAATAAATAACATTCATCTCATGAATAATAAACATTCAATATATATATTGATATCATTTAATGGGCAAATTTAGTTAGTATAAAATCTAATTTTGAATCAAAATAAACTCCTTTATTTTAATTTATCCAATTTTGAATAAAATAAACTATTTTATTTTAATCAAAATCTTTAATCAAAATAAATTCCTTTATTTTAATTAATTATGGAATCCAATTCCAAGTAAAAAAACTATTTTCTAAAGAAAACACGGATTCTCTTTCCTATTCATAAATAAACTCTTTTATTTTGAATAATATGAAATCTTATTTCATATCTAAATAAACTCCTTTGTTTAAGGAAAGATGGATTCATTTTCTATTCACAAATAAACTCCTTTATTTTAGAAAACATGGAATTCAATTTCAACTCCAACTAGTTATCATGGAATCCAATTCCAACTCTAATTAGTTAGCATGAAATTCTAATTTTAAGATTAAAATAAACTTTTTATTTTAAAATTAAAATAAACTTTTATTTTAATTATAAAATAATTAAGAATATATATATATAACTATTATAACCTTAATAATTATATAATAATACACCCATCCTGTATAATCAAAGTGAATCACGTCAATCATTGGAGCAACAAGCAATCTGAGAATCCTTCTTTTCGGAAAATAAAAAAAACAGTCTTTGCAATTTCCCTTAACATGATCAATATTCGGTAATTTCTGCAACTGCAACATGATTAACGTTTTCAAGAATAAACAGTCACGGATTTTGCGAAATTGATAGTCACGGTTTTTTTTTATACAACAAAATTATATCCAATTAAATTATTCTAAACACATATCAATATACATATCAAATTAAAACAATTAATAATTCGCATAAAAGTTTGGCTCTGATACCACTGTTAGGTTTGTAATATTCTTGGACGCAATCAAATTTCACAAATAAGCGAAAACGTGTAAAATATCAGAGTTTAAAATTTTACAAACCATATACCCGGATCATCCTTTATGCACAATTATTAATTAAATGAAAATATAAAGAACAAGAATCATACCCTTGAAGATTCGAGCTTCCTTAAGTACAAGTTCACCTTCAATCTTTTTCGCGTTCAACTTGAATCCATCGGATTTGGTTCTTTTCTTTGATCAACGTTAGCCACCCAAGTGTTTGGCCTCTAGAGGTGATCCACCAAGAAAGAATAAAGATTCAAGAAGATGAGTGTTTGACAAAACCTTAGTTTTTCTATCTCTCATAGAAAAAGAGCATACTCTCTTAACTGTTGGAATTACGTATATTGATATCTGATATAAGACTTCTCTTATAAATATATCAGTTAACCCTTCTAATCTAATTAGAAAATAGGATATTATTTAATTAATTAAATTTCTTTAATTAATTAAACTCCCTAATCTTATTAAGGATAATTAATTAAACTCTTTTAATTAATTTAACCTCTTAATCTTATTAGGAATAAATGAGAGTACATTTATTAATTAAATCACAAACTCCTTTAGAATTAAATAATAATAATAGTAATAATAATAAGACTCCTCTTATTAATTTATATTTAATATTTCTAAAATATTAAATAATAAATATTAAACTATTTAATTTATTCTATTAACATAGATTAAATTAAATATACTTAATTTATTATTACGATTATGCCATTAACTTCTTAAATAATTATTCTTCCTTTTATGGTGTGACCCTTTAGGTTCTCCATATCAAATTGGTTGTGAATAAATCAATTAGAACAATTCTAATCTTATTTAAATAAATAAATTAAACTATTAATTTATTTAAATAAATAATATTTATTCTACAATAGGGATAAGCCTCCCTAGCGATCAACGACTTTCCAGATAATATAGATTTCAACAATAATCATAAAAGAACCTTTGAGTAAATAGTTACCGTTTAATTCAATTCTTCCATCATACAATATCCCAATTAAATATAAGACATGAAATTACTGTCAAGTCTTATTTTATTTAATTATATGTATTTCGACTCTTAAATGCACAACTCCAAATAATGCAAATTAGAAACTCCTTTCTAATTTCATTCTGCCTTGGCCAAGGACTACTAGGTTGTCATTTATCGAATCACATAGGACATTTCTCTTTTTTTACTAGAAGTGGTAGATTCTTTATTGATAATACATTATCTCCATGAATAACTTATTATACTCAAGCATACCCTTTGATATACCCTAAGGGTCTTAAGGAATAAGTCAAAGTATAACTCATCATACACAAGATACTATGATGATCTCAAGTCTAAGGATCATTTGTATTACTATCACTACAGGAATTTCTATTGATAGGCAAATAAAACTCCATTAGGTATTCCTTAGCGAGCCACGTTCAGTGAACTTATTCTCTAATAAGCACCTACATACTTACTTTAGTGTCTCCACACAAATGATCATGAGATCAATCATCCTCATCCAATGAGCAAGCAACGTATGTACCAATCTATCCGGATTCACTAATCCCCAATTTAGTAATCCAACGATTGGGAACTATTTTAGTTTTAAGCTTTCTAAGAATTTAGATCTCATTAGAATGATCATCATTATTCTAAAAGCATTGATTAAAACTATGGGCTTATCACATATTATAAAACAGCATCATGTATATAATTACAATCCTTTAATAAATTAATACTTTTTATTAATAAATGAATAAGATTATTACAAAGTATATGCTTTATCATCAATCATGATTGGCTTGTGTGCATACTACTTTCATAAGGATGGTGACTAAGGGCCTTGAACACAATGCCTATTCAATTATTACTTGGTAATAGTTAGAGTGATGGCAGTACCTAAGAGGTAGACAATTTTTTTACAAGTCAAGGTCATACATGGTAAAGTAAATCCACATTTATAGTTGTGAAATCTCTTAAACCAATCATGTATGAGTTCCAAAAAACAAGTACTATTTGCAATAGGCACAATTTATATGTATATATCCAAATTTCACCTGACCTAGAAAATCCCATTTTGAGTTGAAATATCTTTGTTCAACAAACTAAACCAAACTATAAAGTAAAAAAAAAATGTCAAAAAAAATTAAAATCCAGTTCTATGGTCCAGAACAAACATCAAGTACCAATTCTTGACACTGTATATAAGCATATTCGATATTTCAAAGAATTTATTCGTTATTGTTTTGGTCTTATTATATTGGGAATTTGTATATTTATCTTGGTTTGTATCTTGGGTGCCTAGAAATGACCATATATGCATGTCTTCGTGCATGTGGCTAGTCCATATTATAGGAGAGACTCTGGCAAAAAAAATGTGTTAGTCGGGTAGTTACAAACATTTATAATATTAACGACTTCATTATGTGCTTACTAGTATGCTCAAGTCATATGTTTACTAGCTAGTGTATATGCTCAATCTCATTTAGCTACAAGTATGCTCAAGTCATATGCTTACAATCATGTTATACATTAATAAGCTCATGTTGTCTGTAGTAGGTATCGTGGTATCATAGACCTCTATTCAGACCGTAGTTGGATGGCACGATGAAAGTCAAGTGCTCAGATAGGTGCTACAGCTGAATTTAGAGCTTGTTGCCAAATGTTTTTGGAGTATGCGTATAGTCACCCAGAATGTGTGAATGGTCAAAACAAGATAAGACGTCCTTGTTTGAAGTGTAAGAACGTAAATTATATGGACAGAGACGTGGTAAACTATCATTTACTTGTTTTTGGGTTCATAAAAAATTAAGAAGAATGATGGTGGGCCATGGACAGAGAAGGGATAGTGGAAATCAGATTATTCCCAGGAAAGAGGGGGCTTTCCGATAAAAAAATTCGTCTTATTGGCGTGCAAGTAGATGACCTAACCCCTTTCCTCTACAGAACTTTATAGACATTGTCAATAATACAAATAATAATATGAATAAATGTGTTCTCTCAATTATTGATTTAATAATATAAAATATTGTGCATATGATACTTTGACAATAATTGAATCAATAATATAGGATACTATGCAGCAACTACTGTTGCAATAATTGAATAAAACTGGGTGACTTCTTACATAAACATCAATAATCAAAGATATTATACAATACTGTGTGCTACTATGAAACCACGCGTATTACTATTCTTTTATCACCGGTATTTCAACAGTTTAATGGTAAAAGTTTTGCCGTTATTTTTATAAAAAATTTATTTATGTCACTTTCTGTATCCAACAGTTATTTCGTTGTTGTGTCCACCAATGATTGTGTCGTCGTACCGATATTTCCCGACCAAATGAATATTTTATGACAACTTGCTTACTTTGTAAAATTTGCACATATCACCCATAACTATAGCATTATATCATATCAACACCTTATTAATCAAAATAATATTTAGAGAAAATTAAATCTTTATTCATAAAAAAGTTAGGGTCTTACATCCTCCTATTCTTATAAAATTTTGTCATCGAAATTGATGTACGTACCTGGTATGTCGAAGAGGTGAGGATACCATGTTTTTATTTTAGATTCTAACTCCCAGGTCATTTCCTCAATATCGTGGTTCCTTTTCATGGAACAACACGTAACAATACATGATCTCCAACATTGAACTTCACGTCCCTTCGATCAAGATCAGCATAACTTTTTTGTCGATCTTGTGAGGTTTGTATACGTTGCCGGATCATTTAAATATTTTTCATAGTCATACGTACCATTTATGGTCCCAACAACGTTTCTTCACCCACCTAGTCCCAGCATACTAGAGAACGACACTTTCATCCATACAACGCCTTGAATGGAGTCATGCCTATACTTGCTTGATAATTGTTATTGTAGGAGAATTCCACCAATGGTAAATACTTGTCCCAACTTCCTTTGAAGGCTAGAACATAGAGTCTCAATAGATCTTCAAGAATTTGAATAGTCCTTTCCGATTGCCCGTCCGTTTGAGGATGATATGCAGAACTGAATCGTAAATCAGTGCACATAGCTTTCTGCAAGCTGACCAAAAATCGTGAAGTGAATATTGGGTCTCGATCAGAAACTATAGATACAGGCATACCATACAATCTCACAATCTCATTTATATACATACGAGCAAGACGTTCAAGTGAATAAGGAAGAAATATGCAGACTTAGTTAATCTATCAATAATTACCCAAATTGCATTTATGCCTTGAGAAACCTTGGGAAGACCAGTAACGAAATCCATGTTGATATGCTCCCACTTCCATTCTAGAACTTCAAGTGGTTGCAATGGACCTTTTGGTACTTAATACTCCGCCTTGACACATTGACAAGTTAAACACCTTGATATAAACTCTGCGATCTCTTTCTTCATATTTCTCCACCAAAATGTATGTTGAAGATCACGATATATTTTTGTACTTCCAGGATGGATTAAAAATGGTGTGTTGTATGCCTCCATCATGATTTTATACTTCAAATCAAAGTCGTTAGAAACATAAAGTTTGGAGTTGATTCGAAGTATTCCTTCTTTGTCGATCCTTGCTTCTGGAATAACACCTTCTTGTACTTTCTTCTTCATACGCATCAGCTCCGGGTCTGTAACTTGAGCAGCTTTAACTTTATCAATTAAAGTCGGTTCTACTCGTATATTTGACATCATCACATGGGTACTTGGAGTCTTTACCTCTATCTCCATCCTTTGTAGGTAATACAAAATGGACCTTTGTGTTGACAATATCGCACTCGTACCCACATATGATCTTCTACTCAACGCGTTAGCTACCACGTTCATTTTTCCATGATGGTATTGAATAGTATGATCATAATATTACAACAGCTCAAGCCAACGTCGTTGCCGCATGTTGAGTTCCGTTTGGGTAAAGAAATATTTGAGGCTTTTATGATCTGTATAGATCTCCACTTTTTCCCCATACAGGTAATGTCTCCAGATCTTTAGTGTGAAAATGACTGCTGTCAACTCTAGATCATGAGTAGGATAATTCATCTCATATTCTTTGAGTTTTCGTGAGGCATAGGCTATGACTTTCCCATGTTTCATGAGAACATGTCCTAAACCTCTGCCTAAAGCATCATTGTAG
Organism: Panax japonicus; assembly: GCA_020205505.1. Classification (NCBI taxonomy): domain Eukaryota; kingdom Viridiplantae; phylum Streptophyta; class Magnoliopsida; order Apiales; family Araliaceae; genus Panax; species Panax japonicus. The sequence continues at coordinate 8,135,740 of CM035111.1, read as the reverse complement.
ATGACAAATCCCTCCAAACCTGATGGTATTGTCAGTACAAGTGCTGAAATGTGTCTCCTCTTGAGTTCTTGGAAACTCTTCTTACATTCTTCACTCCATCTGAACTTTGTATCTTTTCGAGTCAACTGAGTTAATGGAGTAGCGATTCGAGAAAATCCTTCCACGAATCTCCGATAATAACCAGCTAAGCCCAAAAAGCTACGTATTTCGATTACTGACTTAGGTTGCTCCCAACTTTTTATTGCTTCAATCTTTACCGGGTCAACTGATATTCCATGTTTTGATATCACGTGCCCAAGGAATGCTACTTCCTCAAGCCAGAGCTCGCATTTCTTCAACTTGGCATAAAGCTTGTTTTCACGAAGCTTTTAAAGTATCAGCCTCAAGAGTTGGTCATGATATTCACAACTTTTGGAGTAGATGAGGATGTCATCAATAAAAGAAACCACAAAATGATCCAAATATTCCTTGAATACTCAGAAATTTATTAACAATAGAAATATCATCCAAATCTGACGTATTTTTGTTTACATCCTTGACATGGGCTAAGAAAGCTTGACATCAATTTTTTAATAAACGAATGTCATTATGGCTTGATATGAAAATGATTGACTTTAGTGGTTTGGTTGCTTTAATTCGCATACTAAGTTGGTTAGAAATATGAAAACTAATGACCTTACGAAAATAATCAATTTTAGCATGATAAGTAGTTAACCAATCAATCCCTAAAATCACATCAAATGCAAGTATTTTCAAAGAGATGAGATCAATAGGTAATGTGAAAGTATCGATTAACATGATTTATAAATGGTGGATGTAACAAAGGTTTCTCCCAACGGAGTTTCAATAGATAAGTCAAAGTCTAATTTCTATGGAGTCAGTTTTAAATGTTGAGCACAAGCAGGTGAAAAAAAAGAATGGGTAGAACCAGTATCTAATAAGGTATAGACTTCGCAAGAGTTTATGATTAGCTTACCCATAATAACTTCGTTCAGTTTCCTTGCTCTTTGGGGGTCGTGACAAACGTTTTTCCTTGAACTATCAGTTTTGACGTGTCCGGGACAACCTTTGCTGTCACTGTCCCAACTAGATTTGACTTCGCTGCATGATAAAATTGAGCTAAATGACATTCCTTTCCTTAATTGAAACACACTTTGGGTTGTTGCGTATAGTTTAGACTGATGTGTCCCTCTTATCCGCATTTGAAGCATATAACCGATGATTGTTCTCCTTCCTTAAAAACAAGTGTTGGTGCTACTTTCTTTCCATCATTATTGAACCTTCTCTTTTTAAAATTTCCACTTGACTCATTTATTCTATTATCTTGGTCAGGATTACCACCGAAGTGGTTACCATTTCTGGCATAATGATTTCCTCCACGTTTGTTATCACCGCTTCGATGATTATTGTCACTGGTATGACAACTATTGTTTTGTTGGCTGTTCTCCTTTGGTTGGGCTGACTTATTATCGAGCTCCAATAACTAAGCCCTATTTATAACATCTGAATAAAAACAAAGTTTGTGAGAAATGAGGTATTGATGAATTTCGAGCTTCAAACCTCGCAGAAACATTCACGTCATACGCTCTTCATTATCTACCAAATAGGATGCAAACCGGGATAACTCCACAAACTTAGCCTCGTATTGCAAGACGGTCATATTGTTTTGTTTCCGCTTGATGAATTCCACCTCCTTCATGTGATGAATACTTTCTGGAAAGTACTTGTCATTGAACAATTATTGGAACTTCTCCCAAGACATTGTAAGTGCGGACAGATGGGTACGTTTTACAGATTCTCACCCGTAATCTGCCTCTCCGCGTAGCATAAAGGTGGCAAAGGGAACCTTTTGCTCTTCAGTGCATCCCAAGATATCAAATATCTTGGTAATCTTTTTAATTCATGCATATGCCTTAAGTGGCTCTTGCTTTCCCAAAAACTTCGGTGGTCCTAACTCCTTAAATTACTTAGCAGTGACTAACCGTGAGTTACCATTATTTCCACCTGTATTTTGAACAGGAGTCTCTCTCGTTTGGTGTTACATGAATTATAGAAAGCTTTTACATATCACATCGTTCATCATTTGGTCGGTGTTGTTGTTTACAGGAGGATTATTACCTTCTTGATGCACATTATCCTAGTTATTGGTTGGCGGTGTCTTAATGGTCACATGTGCTCCATTGCTTATGTCAAAATTTTCAGATGACATTCTCAAATACTGCTACAAAACAAGGTTTAATTAAAGAAATTGACATGCCATATATTATCCCTATATTCTGACCGACCAATTAAATAACAAATAAGGTTAGGTAGGACACACTAGCGAAGGTTTTACTCGTCTCTCCCTTCTTAGTTCTAACCTCAGATCTCCGCTAGAGATCGTATCCCTAAGCTCTGATACCAACCGTGACACCCCCAAAATAGGTCCATACAACCCATTATGAGTCGCCAAATATATGGTATATAATTTAAATACAAACTTCTTTTATACAACTGTCGTGCAAAATACGACAACACAATAGCTAAGTTTCAAAACAATATTGTCTCGTAGATAATATCCAAACACAAATAAAGTCCTCATTACAATTATTGTTATACTATTTTACAAAATTGTGAGGATTTCTATAAAAACCATCTTGATCCATTACTCAATTCCCCGACTAGTGCCAGCTATATTCTCGCCTCCTGAGAAGAATAATGGAACCAAAAGGAAAATGGTGAGCTTAACTAGCCCAGTAAAGAATATTATGACTAAGATAATGTAAGAAAAATTATCGTTAGTCCTCAACAGAGAAAAATATGATAGAATACAATAGACAACAAGTTTTAGATCAAAAACTGCAGCAGAAACAACAATCCATTAGAAGAGTCAAGTAGAGAATGATGTCTACTATCTTCTATGATTTAAAAATATATCATCAATATTTTTTCCTTATAACAACAATCAATAAATATTTCACATCAATGAATTATCCATGCACTACGGGCCAAGGATATTCGTTAGTATCACCAGTGATCATGATCGTGCCAAACAATTATCCATCTACGCACTACGAGCCAAAAAGGACTTTTACCACATCATTTTTCTGTAATATTACAGGTCATGATTATACCAATACAAAATTTCTTGTCATAATCATACCAATCAACAGTCCATCTATGCATTACGATTCAAATACGACTTTTACCACAAAATAAGCATGAGGATGATGACAATGATATAAGGAATCAATCAAGTGAGATCAAGGATAAATATTAGAGATTTATAATTGAATTTATTCAAGGTTCAAGAATGTTCAAATTGTTAACATGATAACTAATTGTGGAATAAAATTTAAGAATGATATTCATGTATCAAAAATAACTTGGACAGAAAAGAAATCACTTTTGTCGTGAATAGTACCCGAATGAATAGTACCCTGTCATTCAAAGTACCCTGAATAAATAGTACCCCGAGTGAATAATACCGAGTGAATAGTACCCCATAATGGAAAGTACCCCGAATAGATATTACCCCGAGTGAATAGTACCTGAGTGAATAGTAATTTGTGAATAGTACCCCGAGTAAAAATATTGAAATTTAACAAGAACGTTTAGACCAATATTTCCATGAAACGATACTAGATGAATCACAAAACTCAAGGATATTCTACTAATTTTAGGGATTATAGAAGTAATACTTACCATAGTAAATTTAGATTTAAGAATATGAAAAGAAATAATACCTCTTACATTAGTAGAACACTTGATATTGCAATAGTGAAGTAGCAGAATACTCTTCTTCTTTCTCTCTATAGTTTCTCTCTCTACCGTTTCTCTTGTGAGTCTTAGTGAATTGGTAAGAATGAAATAAAAATTAAGCTTCTATTTATAGGAGAATGGACTAAATAGTAACTGATTCACGGACGGTCTAGATTGATTTACTATTAAAACGGACGGTCCATATTGATTTACTATTAAAACCACAACCGACGGTCTAGATATTAGTACATCTCTCCATGGAATAATAAGTCAACTTACAACAAATGCCTCATGACAAACCCCTTTATTTATATAAAAATTTGAATAAATATTTACCACAAATCACTTATCTTTAATAAACATATTTATAATCTTTTAACAATTATTCATTATTAATATTATAACTTACAATATTGACAACCAGATCATTCTCAGGAAAGAGGGGCACTCCAATAAAGATTTCTCCTTATTGACGCGCAATTAGATGACCTAACCGCTTTCCTCGATAGAACTTTCTAGACATTTTCAATAATGCAAATAATAATATGAATAAATGTTTTGTCTCAATTATTGATTTAATAACATAAAATATTGTATAGATGATACTGTGACAATAATTGAATCAATAATATGGGATACTATGCAACAACTACTGTTGTAATAATTGAATTAAACTAGGTGACTTCTTACGTAAGCATCAATAATCAGAGATACTGTACAATACCGTGTGCTACTGTGCAAACACGTATATTATTATTCTTTAATCACAGGTATTTCAACAGTTTAACAGTACAAGTTTTGTTGTTATTTTTATAAAAAGTTTATTAATATCGCTTTCTATATTCGACGGTTATTCCATTGTGGGGTCAACCAATGATTGTTTCGTCGTACGGATATTCTCCGACAAAAAGAATATTCTCCGACCAAACGAATATTTTATGATAACTTACTTACTTTGTAAAATTAACACATATCACCCATAACAATAGCATTATATCAAATCAACACCTTATTAATCAAATTAATATTTAGAGAAAATTAAATCTTTATTCATAATAAAGTTGGGGTCTTACAGGGATAATGCACCCTCAAGGGTGCTAATATTTCCCGCCACCGAGAATTATAATTTCGATGGAATATCACTTATAGTCGACGAAATCTCCATCAGAAATAGCTTACATTCAACGGAACTAATTTTGACGAACATTCCGTCAAAAATAGTCTATTTTAATTAGGGATCAAACATTCTTCCTTAATTATTTCTTTTGCTCTCCATTCTCTCTTTCTAGTGGCGGTTAAAATCTCCATTCTCCCTCACTCTCTCTTCTACCTGATAACTACTCCCTCCTTCGTTACATAACCTTTTCATACGAATTAGACATCCTCTCTCTCTTTCTCTCACAGTCAAATGGATCCTGATTGAAACTTGATGGATTTTGGCTTTCTAGCGATCGTGGGAATCGCCGACAACGTCGTGGGTATCTCCCCCCTTCTCTTTCTAGCATTTCGATCAAATGAGGTAAATTTCTAACTTAAACTCTATAGTGTTAGGGTTTGTACCTCTAAACTTATTGGGTATATTAAGCAACTAATTTTGGGTTTAATTTAGTTTTTAATTTATTTTGTTATATATGAAACTGATGAACTTGGCTGAATTATAGTTCAATTTGGGTTTGATGTATAATTTAAGGTTTAATTTATTATTATTTATTGAGATGTTGACGCTGAATAATATTGTTCAAATTGGGTTTGATATGCTGCAATTTAGGTTTGATAATTACTGTAATATTTGGGTTTGATATGCTGCAATTTGGGTTTGATAAATTTGGATTATGTTTAGGTATAGTAGTGAATGTTAAGTAAGTGTTTGATGATAATGTTTGATGTATGTATATTTCCTATTTCTGACGAAATTCCCGATGAAATTTCTGTCAGAATTATTTAATTCCAAATTTTATGGGCCCTGCATGTTTATATATTTCTTATGTTTCCCAATATTAAAATAAACTAAGAAGCATTTATTTAATTTCTTAGTACTAAAATAAATTAATTGATATAAATAATTTAATGAAAATAAATTATATATTATAATGTAATACAAAATAAAACTACATGAAATAACTTAAATCATATCTAATAAATAAATAAAATAAATTTAATAATAAATTAGAATAAAATAAAATAAAATAAATAATAAATTTAAAAAATAGATAATATAATATAAATAATATAAAACAAAATAAAATAAAATAATTGAAATAAACTAAGTAGCATTTGCTTAGTTTTTCACAATTAAAATAAAATAAAATAAATACGTCATGTATATGTATATATATATATATATATATATATATATATATATATATATATATATATATATATATATATATATATAGCAAGAATCAAGAGCATTCCTCTTAAATAACATTCCTCTTTAAATAGCACTCCTTTATTAAAACTACGTCGTTTAGGAGTGACTTAAAAGTGACATTTTTGTAAATAAACGGAAAACAAATGGGACCACTCTCTTTTAAGTCACTCCAAAACGACGTAGTTTTAATAAAGGAGTGCTGTGAAACCCCAGATTTTATGAATAAAGAATTAATTTTCTCGAAATAATTTTTCAATATTATGGTGTGAATTTGAGATAATATTATAGTTGTGGGTAGTATTTATAAATTTTGCAAAGTATGCAAGTTGTTATATTATATTCGATTGGTCAGAAAATATTCTTTGTGTCGGAAAATATTAGTACGACGGTACAATTATTGGTGGACCCCACAACGGAATTATTGTCGGATTGAGAAAACGACAAAAATATTTTATTAAAAATAACAGCGGAAGTTTTACCGTTGATACTGTTGAACTACTGGGTAGTAAAAGTACAGTAATACGCATTGTTGCATAGTAGCACACGGTATTGATTATTGATATTTATGTGAGAAGTCGCTCAATTTGATTCAATTATTGTCGATTAATAATATGAATTATTATAGCGATGATGACGTTTTGTTTTATTCATATTATTAACATAATAAAACAGAAACATCTTTTTATATAAAACAGAATACTTTATTAAAGTTGTTCTATAAATAGAATATATTATATTTTATTATGCATAGTGTTTTGCATAGTGTTGCATAGTGTTTGCATAGTAAAAATCTTTTTTATATAAATAGAATATATTATATTTTATTTAAAAGATTTTTCTTTAAATATGGACCATCAGATTAAAGTAAATCAATCTGGACCGTTCATAGATTAGTTACTATGCATTCTATTTTTCTATAAATAGAAGCTCATGCCTTCATTATTTTCTTACGAATTCACTGAACTCTAGAGAGAGAAACTATAGAGAGATAGAAGAAAAGCTTTTTGCTACTTAACTTTTCTTTTCCTATATCCAATTTCTGTTACGGTAAGGGGTGTTATTCTTTCTTATTCATGAAGAGAACTGTTGTTATTCAATTTCTTATTATTCTGTTGGAATAACCTGTATACACGGTCTACCCTATACTTGATGACATTCTTCTATTATTCTGACTTTATTATTCTGTCGGAATATCCTGTCTGTGCTATACGCCGGACCTGGTTCCATTTTTATTATTCCGTCCTTATTATCCTGTCGGAATATCCTGTCTGTGCTATTCGCCGGACCTGGTTCCATTTTTATTATTCCGTCTTTATTATTCTGTCTGAATATCATGTCTGTGCTATACGCCGGACCTGGTTCCATTTTTATTATTCCGTCTTTACTATTCTGTCGGAATATCTTGCATATGCTATACGCCAGACCTGGTTCCATCATTTATTATTCCGCATTTATTATTCTGTTGGAACATCCTGTCAGTGTGAATTTCACCTGACCTGGTTCTGTTATTAGTATTCTGTTGGAATAACCTGTCTATGCGAAGTACCGCATGCATGGTGATTTCTTTTGTTATTCCATTCTTTATTATACTCAGTTGGTTAAAGTTTTGACTTCTATACTCCATGAAATTAGTAGAATATCCTTGATATTTGCGCTTCATCCAGTATCTTTTCATGGAAATATTCTTCTGATCATTCTTGAATTTTACACTACAAAGCAGTATCATGTTGACAATTTGGACGTTAGTAGTTCTTGGATAAATTAATTCTTGAACTTGTTTTATTGAATTCTTATATCATTGTCATCATCCTCATGTTTATGTTATGTTGAAAGTCATCTGTGGCCTGTAGTGCATAGATGGACTTGGTATGATTATGACCAGGGATTATTCGGTATAATCATGACCGTAATGTTACAAATGATGTGAAAATTAAAAGTCCTCATTGGCCCGTAGTGCATTGGTAGACAGTTTTTGGTATGATTATGGCTATGGATTCTCTTCGGCCAAGGGAGCAAAGATGAATTGTTTTATGGCATGATCAGGACCGTTGATGAAAACACGATTATCTTTGGCCCGTAGTGCATGGATAATTCGTGGTCGTGATACTAAAGAATATCATTGGCCTGTAGTGCAAGGATGATTTAATGATGTGGATTATTTATTGAGCTGGGTCTCAGCGATAAAAGTGATGAAAAACTTTTTAAATCATAAAAGATAGTAGATTCAATTCTCTACTTGACTCTTTTAATGGATTGCTTGTTCCGCTGCAGTTAAACTTGATGTCTATTATATTTTATCAGTTTAATACTGTTGAAGGCTAACGATAATTTATTATGCATTATCTTAGTCATAATATTTCTCACTGGGCTAGTTGAGCTCACCCTTTCTTTCATTGTTCTCTTCAGGAAATGAGAACATAGCAGGGACTAGTCGGGGAACGGAGTGGCGGTCCAGAGGATAGCATTAGTAGTCCTCACTATTCTGTGAAATAGTGTATTAATAATTGTAATGAGGACTCCTTTTGAGTTTGTATAATCTCTAGTAGACAATATTTGTATTCAAACTCACAGTTTATGTTTTGTCGTATTGTACACGACAGTTGTATTAGTAAGTTGTATTTGAATTCTGTACAATATATCTGGCGACCCAAGATGGGTGATGTATACCTAATTTTGGGGGCGTCACAGTTGGTATCAGAGCTTAGGGATATGATCCCTGGCTAAGATGTGAGATAAGAACTAGGAGGGGAGAGACGGGAAATTCCTTCTCTAGTATGACCTACTTAAATTTATTTTGTATTTAATTGGTCGGTCAAAGTATAGGGATAATATGTGATATGTTATTTAACCCTTATTTTGTGGAAGTATTTGAAAATGGCATCCGAGAATGTTGAGAACATCAATGGAGCTCAGGAGACCGTTGAGTCCCCACAGATCAATAATCAGGACAATGTGCAACAGGATGGCGATAATCCTCTTGTAAACAACAACACTGATCAATTGACGAACGACGGTACGTTTAGGAGCTTTTTAGAATTCATGCAACATCAGGCGAAGGCGACTCCTATTCATAATGCAGGTAAAAACAATGGCAACCCACGGTTGGTCATCGCTAAGCAGTTCAAGGATCTAGGACCACCGGAGTTTTTGGGAAAGCCAGAACCACTTAAGGCGGAGACGTGGTTAAAGCAGATCACCAAGATATTTGATGTCTTAGGATGCTCCGATGAGCAAAAGGTTCCTTTTGCCACCTTTATGTTGCGTGAAGAAGCAGATCATTGGTGAGAATCTATAAAACGTACCCAGATTGACGCATTCAAGATGTCTTGGGAGAAGTTCCAAGAGCTATTCAACGACAAGTACTTTCCCGAAAGTATTCGTCACATGAAGGAGGTAGAATTCATCAAGCTGGAGCAAAACAATATGACTGTGTCGCAGTACGAGGCTAAGTTTGCGGAGTTATCCCGATTTGCATACCATTTGGTCGATAATGAGGAGCGAATGACGCGAATGTTTTTGCGAGGTTTGAAACCCGATATACGTCAATACCTCATTTCTCACAAACTTTGTTTATATTCAGATATTGTGAATAGGGCTCAGTTAGTGGAGAGCGATAATGAGTCATCACAGCCAAAAGGTAATGACCAGCAACACGATAATAATCATACCGGTGGCAATGGCCATCGGAACAATAATAACTATCGCGGGGGAAATTATCATGCCAAGAATGGTAACTACTTTGGTGGTAATCATGGCCAAGATAATAGAAATGGACATTTCAAGAAGAGGAGATTCAACAATGATGGAAAGACGTCAGCACCAACAACCGTTGTTAAGGAAGGAGAAAGACCACCTATCATATGCTTCAAATGCGGAGGGGAGGGACACATCAGTCCAAATTGCGCGATGCCGTCCAAAGCATGTTATAATTGTGAAAGAGAAGGCCACTTAGCCCGATTTTGTCGTTCACCGAAGACAAATTCAACTAGGATGGAGGCACCAAAGGCTGTCCCAGAAAAGCCAAAACCGGTAGTTTAAGAGAGTGCATTTTTTTTCTCTCGTGATGAGGAACCTGAATAAAATTATCACGAGTAAGTTAATCATAAGCTCTTACGAAGTCTATACCGTGTTAGATACCGGTTCTACTCACTCTTTTATTTCACCTAGTTGTGTTCAACGTTTAAATTTGACTCCGAAGAAGTTAAACTTTGACTTATTGGTTTAAACTTCGTTAGTAGGAGCCTTCGTTACCTCCACTGTTTATAAATATTATTTGATTCAAATCGACACTTTCACGTTACGTGTTGATCTTGTCTCTTTGAAAATACTTGCCTTTGATGCGATTTTTGGAAACGATTGGTTAACTACTCATCATGTTTTTCGTAAGGTTGTTAGCTTTCATAGTCCTAATCAACCTATTATGCGAATTCAAGCAACCAAACCACTAAATTCAATCATTGTCATATCAAGCCATAAGTAAAGAGCCCCGATCCTTTTGTTGATGACTTCCTTGTGTGGAATGTACCGAAGCCAGACTTTCTGTAGGCGACGTCGTGAATGATGATAACAAGTTGATAGGTATCATTGTGAGGTGCTATCTAGGTTAAGGGATAGAAGTCACAGTTGGTATCAATGTGACGTACTATCCAAGTCTTGGATGTGAGTAACAGTTTTGAATGATATTTTTATCATTAATAAATCTCTTGACGTATTCCTGAAGACTTCTTAGCCTACACCAGAGTGTGAAATCGAATTTTGTATTGACACCAGTACAAAACCCATTTCTTAAACCCTCAAAATAATTTTTTCAACTAAAACGAAAGTAACATGCACCAAAGACGTTGACTCGAGCTGTTGAAGATTACGATCGTACTATTCAATATCATCGTGGAAGAGCGAACGTGGTAGCTGACGTGTTGAGTAGAAGATCGTATGCGTTTACAAGTGCGATGTTGTTAACACAAAGACTCATTTCGTATTACTTGCAAATGATGAAGATAGAGTTAAAGACTCTAGGGACCCACGTGAAGATAACGAATATACGAGTAAAATTGACTTTAATCGATAAAGTTAAAGACACTCAAGCTACATACCCGAATATGATGAATGTGAAGAAGAAGGTTCGAGAGAGTGTTATTTTAGAAGCAAGAGTTGCTGAAGAGAGAAAATCTCAACCCTCGATTTAATTGGCCCATTTGAAATCCTCGATTGAGTAGGAACTGTGGCTTATAGACTCGTTTTACCGCCAAATATATTGCGTGTTCATAACGTTTTTTTTTCATATCGATGTTACGTAAATATATGGACGACCAGAACCACATTATTAATTTAGAACCGGACGAGATAGCGGATGATTTAACGTTTGAAGATATACGTATTACAATCTTGGATAAGAAGAATCGTATTCAACACTCAAATGTTATATCTCAAGAGTTAGAATTTGAAGTGAAGTCAAGGTATCCTCACCTGTTCGGCATACCAGGTACGTACGTAAATTTCGAGGGCGAAATTCCATAAGGAGGGGAGATTGTGAAACCCCAGATTTTATGAATAAAGAATTAATTTTCTCGAAATAATTTTTCAATATTATGGTGTGAATTTGAGATAATATTATAGTTGTGGGTAGTATTTATAAATTTTGCAAAGTATGCAAGTTTTTATATTATATTCGATTGGTCAGAAAATATTCTTTGTGTCGAAAAATATTAGTACGACGGTACAATTATTGGTGGACCCCACAACGGAATTATTGTCGGATTGAGAAAACGACAAAAATATTTTATTGAAAATAACGGCGGAAGTTTTACCGTTGATACTGTTGAACTACTGGGTAGTAAAAGTACAGTAATACGCGTTGTTGCATAGTAGCACACGGTATTGATTATTGATATTTATGTGAGAAGTCGCTCAATTTGATTCAATTATTGTCGATTAATAATATGAATTATTATAGCGATGATGACGTTTTGTTTTATTCATATTATTAACGTAATAAAACAGAAACATCTTTTTATATAAAACAGAATACTTTATTAAAGTTATTCTATAAATAGAATATATTATATTTTATTATGCATAGTGTTGCATAGTGTTTTGCATAGTGTTTGCATAGTAAAAATCTTTTTATATAAATAGAATATATTATATTTTATTTAAAAGATTTTTCTTTAAATTTGGACCGTCAGATTAAAGTAAATCAATCTGGACCGTTCATAGATTAGTTACTATGCATTCTATTTTCCTATAAATAGAAGCTCATTCCTTTATTATTTTCTTATGAATTCACTGAACTCTAGAGAGAGAAACTATAGAGAGATAGAAGAAAAGCTTTTTGCCACTTAACTTTTCTTTTCCTATATCCAATTTCTGTTACGGTAAGGGGTGTTATTCTTTCTTATTCATGAAGAGAACTGTTGTTATTCCATTTCTTATTATTCTGTTGGAATAACCTGTATACACGGTCTACCCTATACTTGGTGACATTCTTCTATTATTCTGACTTTATTATTCTGTCGGAATATCCTGTCTGTGCTATACGTCGGACCTGGTTCCATTTTTATTATTCCGTCTTTATTATTCTGTCGGAATATCCTGTCTGTGCTATACGTCGGACCTGGTTCCATTTTTATTATTCTGTCTTTATTATTCTGTCGGAATATCCTGTCTGTGCTATACGCCGGACCTGGTTCCATTTTTATTATTCCGTCTTTACTATTCTATCGGAATATCCTGCCTGTCCTATACGCCGGACCTGGTTCCATCATTTATTATTCCGCATTTATTATTCTGTTGGAACATCCTGTCAGTGTGAATTTCACCTGACCTGGTTCTGTTATTAGTATTCTGTTGGAATAAACTGTCTATGCGAAGTACCGCATGCATGGTGATTTCTTTTGTTATTCCATTCTTTATTATACTCAGTTGGTTAAAGTTTTGACTTCCATACTACATGAAATTAGTAGAATATCCTTGATATTTGCGCTTCATCCAGTATCTTTTCATGGAAATATTCTTCTGATCATTCTTGAATTTTACACTACAAAGCAGTATCATGTTGACAATTTAGACGTTAGTAGTTCTTGGATAAATTAATTCTTGAACTTGTTTTATTGAATTCTTATATCATTGTCATCATCCTCATGTTTATGTTATGTTGAAAGTCATCTGTGGCCTGTAGTGCATAGATGGACTTGGTATGATTATGACCAGGGATTATTCGGTATAATCATGACCGTAATGTTACAAATGATGTGAAAATTAAAAGTCCTCATTGGCCCGTAGTGCATTGATGGACAGTTTTTGGTATGATTATGGCTATGGATTCTCTTCGGCCAAGGGAGCAAAGATGAATTGTTTTATGGCATGATCAGGACCGTTGATGAAAACACGATTATCTTTGGCCCGTAGTGCATGGATAATTCGTGGTCGTGATACTAAAGAATATCCTTGGCCTGTAGTGCAGGGATGATTTAATGATGTGGATTATTTATTGAGCTGAGTCTCAGCGATAAAAGTGATGAAAAACTTTTTAAATCATAAAAGATAGTAGATTCAATTCTCTACTTGACTCTTTTAATGGATTACTTGTTCCGCTACAGTTAAACTTGATGTCTATTATATTTTATCAGTTTAATACTGTTGAGGGCTAACGATAATTTATTCTGCATTATCTTAGTCATAATATTTCTCATTGGGCTAGTTGAGCTCACCCTTTCTTTCATTGTTCTCTTCAGGAAATGAGAACATAGCAGGGACTAGTCGGGGAACGGAGTGGCGGTCCAGAGGATAGCATTAGTAGTCCTCACTATTCTGTGAAATAGTGTATTAATAATTGTAATGAGGACTCCTTTTGTGTTTGTATAATCTCTAGTAGACAATATTTGTATTCAAACTCACAGTTTATGTTTTGTCGTATTGTACACGACAGTTGTATTAGTAAGTTGTATTTGAATTCTGTACCATGTATCTGGCGACCCAAGATGGGTGATGTATACCTAATTTTGGGGGCGTCACAAGTGCTATTTAAGGAGGAATGCTATTTAAGAGGAATTCTCTTGATCCTTGTTATATATATATATATATATATATATATAGGACTATATGTATATACACAGCTGTGTATTACACAGTAGGGCTATGGCGACGGATTTTTTAGGCTATGACAACGGTAAACTGTCGCCATAGCCCAAAATAGCTATGACGACGGGTGAAACCGTCGCTATAGCCCAAAAAACTGTCGCCATAGCCGATTGTGTAATACATAGCTGTGTACATACATTTTTTCCATATATATATATATATATATATATATATATATACATGCTATACTTTGAAACTTAGAAACCATTTTGACAATTAGGAGTGAATGTCGAATAATAATCCCTATATTCAAATTATAGTTCTCATAAACTGAGTAGTATTTACTTAGTTTATCATTGGAAAACTAAACTAATAAACTAATTATCATATGCTTAGTTTTCCACAATTACAATAAACTATATATATAATTGTGCATGTAGTATAGTTTCGAGCTTAGAAACCCATTTAACATTCACTCATTAGGAGTGAATGTCGAATAGTCCACAATTTATAACTATTACTGGATGTTATATCTCTCATTTAGGTCGGTGCAAATGGGTTTAGTACGTTTATTTTTGTTTGGAGGATTTTTCTATTGTTATCTCTGCATGTTCTTCGAGTGCATACTTAAATTAAATTATCTTAATCTATTTCTTGTACTTAGAGATCATGGGGAGATGCTGCCGAAATTTTCTTGAAAAAGAAGAAAATGTGTTTGGCGTGTTGGTAATAGTGAGGAGAAGCATCTGGGAAAGGGATAGAAGTCTAACCCCTATAATGTAGTGTTTGCCTAAAACACTACTAGCAATTGCACGCAAGTATACATGATCACTTATGCAATACAGTGGCAAATAGAGTATCGTTCCCATGAAAAACGATGTATAACTTAATCACTAATTACTAACTATGCACCAATTTAATTCTATTTAGACTATTGAACAGAGTAATTAAGCTAATTAATCAAATATTAATTCTATGAATGAAAACATTAAGGAATCAATTTCCTCCGATGAATCAGTAAATTAACATTATTTTTATTTCATTAAATTGATTATCAAGAATTGTCAATGAAAAATCACTAATAGTTAATATGATCATTTTCAAATAATTATATCGCATACATATTATTATTAATTTCCCTATATTCCTATGAGAAACAATAATAATAAATTCATTAAGATTCATTCTCTACTCGTTGCTCGCGTTATTCAGGTATATTTCTATCCTGTCTACAAATTAGCAATTACTAATCACGAGTTACTACATTCATATCTTAATTTAGAATCCATTGACAAATTTCATCTAAATCCATTCAATAATTTTTCATCAGACAATTATAACAATAAACACAATACATAATAAACAATCTCATTCCATAATCAATTCAAATAACAATAAAAATAAATATTAAATTAAATCATCATCGGGTTCCATTTATTCCTTACTTAATAAATTACTTCATAATGAAAACTAAAAACATAAATAAATTATCAAAAGTCATTCTAACTACAAGAAATAAGAGTAAACGAAGGAAGAATAAAACTCTGATGAATTTCACCTTCTTTCCCAGCTCCCTCTCTTGCTTCTCAGATTGAACTCTAATAACCCTTATTCTTTTCTACGTACTTAATAATAATCACTGAATAATAATAATGTCTCCTAAATCTTAATTATTAGTTTTTTAATGATATCTGATAAAAAGTCTCCAATCCCTACAAAATAAGTGTAAACCAATCACAGTTCCAGCCTTTAGGAGTTTGAGACCATCCTAACTTCAATTATTAAGCATTAACTACAACTAGTAATCAAAATAATAAATTAAGCTTCAAAATACACAGGGCGTGTTGTCCGATTTTTGTTAGAGACAATTACATGCAATTATACACAGTCAACAAGTAATAAAGTGACAAGAGAGTGTCGAACCCACATAAATATATATCTAATATATCTCAAAAACTAATTTTGTATTAATCCAATTTTATTTAAACAAATGAAATTTTTGGATATTAATTGAAAATATTTGAAATTAAACTAACAATAAATTTAGCACAAAGTTTGAATTCAGATATAAAAGCTTAAGACTACAATATCCCCAATTACGCAGTATAAATGAATTATCCAATTCATCCAATTATTAAATCCACTTGAGTTGTTAACATGAATTCATAAATATTTATAAGTCATTTCCCAAGGATCAAATAAAAATATTCAATTCAATTAATCTTGCAATAATCTCTTGCAAAACAAAAGAATCAAACTCATTAAGTATCAATTCCCTAAAGTTACATGCAATGAAAAAAGATATCCCTATTGAATTCACAACCCTAATTATTCATCTCATGCAAAAAATTAAGAATACATATTATCATACTTAGATCTAACATTAGATTTCATCTCTCGAATTCATCTAATGTATCACGCTAATTGTTGGCCGGACAATTAATCAATTTGCATAAAATATGATAGATAAGTCAATTTGAATAAATAATTGGACTTCAATAGATAATTAATTCATAAGTATAAAATGTTTAATTGCATTCTTAATTATAAATTTAGTTCATTTAGAAAATTAAAACAAAAAATCACAAACAAGCCATCACAAGTAAACTACAAATCTGAATAAGAAAGAAAGAAAAAACTCAGTAGATGTTCTTTAGTCTTCAAGTCTTCAGCCTAAATTCCTTATATGATGCTCTGCAACCTTCAATCTCTCCCTCCAGCTATCCAAGTCAAACTTTGTGTGCCTTTTGCATCTTCCTTTTATAATTTTGGATCTACTCCAAGTTAGCTTTGATTATAATCCTATTTTGAGTAAAAATTGGCTTGAAAATCCTCATCTTTACAAAGCCATGACCAATCCTTTTTGATCCCCAACGCCGGCACTGGGTTTTATACATAGGACAACGCCCCGGCGCTGCAACATGCTAAAAATTACAAAACTGCCATTTTAAGCCCATAAATTCCTGTTTTGCCCTATCCTGCAAAATAACAAATAACAAGTAAAAATGTCCTAAAATACTTTAAAAAACAATATATTAAGCCTAAAAATACTCAATTCATGGGTAAATTACCCACTCATCAAATACCACCAAACTTAGACAATTATTTTTCCTCGAGCAATGTAAAACTAAAACAAAATAAACTATATCACATGACTTTACCAACTCAAGCATTAACCAACATTGATATCCTTAGATAGCCTCAAAGATCCTTAATCACAACTCAAATGAATGTTAAAAATCAAGCATCAGTTAAAACCTAAAATATCATCAACTCGCTTTATTTCCAATCCATATATAATGTGTATGTGCTTCAATATATCAATCCAGTCATAGGAAAAACAAACTCAATAATTACAAGGCTTAAAGAAAGATACTCACAGATATAAGAATTATGTTATAACTCAGATACCTCTTAGTCCAAAATTCTTTATTTTTTTTCTTTTTTTATAACGAATGTGTTTTACGTTTCATCTCGTTTTTTTTAATTTCTTGACTTGTACAATGTTAATCTTTATTAGGCTTTTAAAAGTTACATATGTAGCGAACTTTCGACCAATGACTCCCAAATCATTCGACTTTAGGGCACTAAGTCATGACCAATCCTTTTTGATCAATCCTCATCTTTACAAAGCCATGACCAATCCTTTTTGAGATCCCTAACGCCCCGGCGCTACAACATGCTAAAAATTACAAAACTGCCATTTTAAGCCCATAAATTCCTGCTTTGCCTTATCCTGCAAAATAACAAGTAAAAATATCCTAAAATACTTTAAAAAACAATATATTAAGCCTAAAAATACTCAAATTCATGGGTAAATTACCCACTCATCAAATACCACCAAACTTAGACAATTGTTTTTCCTCGAGCAATGCAAAACTAAAACAAAAAAAACTATCTCACATGACTTTACCAACTCAAGCATTAACCAACATTGATATCCTTAGATAGCCTCAAAGATCCTTAATCATAACTCAAATGAATGTTAAAAATCAAGCATCAGTTAAAACCTAAAAAATCATCAACTCGCTTTATTTCCAATCCATATATAATGTGTGTATGTGCTTCAATATATCAATCCAGTCATAGGAAAAAAAACTCAATAATTACAAGGCTTAAAGAAAGATACTCACAGATATAAGAATTATGTTATACCTTTATAACTCAGATACCTCTTAGTCCAAAAATCTTTATTTTTTTCTTTTTTTATAACGAATGCGTTTTACGTTCCATCTCGTTTTTTTCAATTTCTTGACTTGTACAATGTTAATCTTTATTAGGCTTTTAAAAGTTACACATGTAGCGAACTTTCGACCAATGACTCACAAATCATTCGACTTTAGGGCACTAAGTGTAGAGACACTTCTAAGGGCTTACTTGTTCGAGTAACAAAGGCCACAAAGAAAACTAGTCAAGTTTATTCAATAAATATATTTTTTTCTTCTTTTACAATATTTTTTTTGAATAAATAATTTTCGAAATATAAGATAAACTAAGCTATAAAGGTTTGTCTTATCTTTTCTAACCAATGTATCCATTAAGTTCAACTAAACCTAGAACTAGATCATCATACAAACATGTGCAAATTAGACCAATGGATTTTTTGACAAAACAACTAACAATATTCAAGAGCTAACTAAGCCTTCATTATCCTATTCACCCAAGTTATTATTCAACTCACTCTTTCTTATCATTGGTTATCATCAATGTTTTAACATCTAAACATGCTCAAGTCTAATACATATATGATCAATCGTCGAGATCGACCTTCTCATCGCTCTCTGCTTCTTGATCGGACGGGGGAAATACAAGCAAAGTAGGAGCAATAGGAAACTGAGTTGGCTTCACGGTAGGATTCAATCTTACGAACATGTCTACCAAAGCATTATTGAAACTAACGTTATAGGAGAAGATTGCGGGCACCTAATCGAACATTTTGATCCTCCAACCAGTACATCCATCTATTCACCTCTGGACCAACTTCTTTAGAAACAACACGACGGGGAACAATGAGTTAAGAACCGGTGGTCGTGGGAGTCGACTCCTACTGAGACATAGTTTTGGCAATTATATAACCCAACCCCCTCGAGTGTGATTCATCACCGTCCCACACCTTATACCTCATAATCATCTTGTGATCCAGCAATGGCATTATTTGCATAATTATTTCCTCTTGTTTCCATTTGTCCCTTAACTGATCACACAATGCGCAGACGAGGGAAGGGTGGGGCAGCCCACCTGTTGTACCGCACTCAGCAGCACGCATGATTGAATTTCAAATAATCAAATCGACTTTCATTTGTTTTCCTTTCAAAAGACAATACAGTAATACCGCTCTCTCTTTGGTCACGTCACTAACATGAGTACATGGAATGAGTTTGTCACATAGGAAATCATACCAAGCCTTTCCATACTGGCTAAGTCGTGACTAAGGGAATGCTATGCTCCCACGCTCGTGAGTTTTTCATGTTGTGCATGGCTGGCACAATTCCTAAATGTTTTGAGAATAGTTCGGTCATTAACTCACGAATATTGAGTATTGGTTGACACGACTTATGTCCGATAAATTGTAGTATTTGTTGATATCAGTGCTGCCAAACTCAACTGTCTTTCATCTAGACCTCGCAATATAAGTAGTTAACTGTTGGGTTAAATCATATTAACTGGAACCAAATGGGTCGATTAATCATTTTTATTTATTCAGGTTGGTTAAAGTTTGAACCCATATTTTTAAAACAAATATAGTTAATTAACCGGTTAACCATTTTTCAACCCATATTTTATTCAATTGCACTCCTCTCTCTCAGTAACCGCACCAAACACAATTATTATTTTTTTGGTGGGTGGGGGTAGAGGGTGGGTGGTGTATACATAATCGCTTAATATTAATTTATTTTGGGAGAGTGGTGGGGTGGGGGTGGGGTTGGGGTTGGGGTTGGGATGGGGATGGGGATGGGGATGGGGATGGGGGTGGGGGTGGGGGTGGGGGTGGGGGCGGGGTGGGCATGGGGGTGGGGTGGGTGGTGTACACATTATTATTTTTGGGTGGGGGTGGGGGTGGGGGTGGGGGTGGGGGTGTGGGGTAGGTTGGTTGGGGTGGTGGGTAGGTAGGGGTGGGGTGGTGTGGGGGTGGGGGTGGGGGTGGGGGTGGGTGGGGGTGAGTGCATAGGTGGTGGTGGGGTGGGGGGATGCGGGTAACGGGTCGGGTGGGGTGGGTGGGTAGGTAGATGGGGTGGGGTTAGGGTGGGTGGGGGTGAGTGTGTAGGTGGGGATGGGGGTGGGGGGATGTGGGTAAGGGGTGTGGAGTGGTGGGGTAAGGGGTATATACATAATCACATAATATTATTATTTTTGGTTGGATTGAGGTGGGGTGAGTTGGGGTGAGTTGGGGTGGGGTGGGGCGGGTTGGGGTGGGGCGGAGCGGGGCGTAAGGGGTATATACATAATCACATAATATTTTTTTAGTGGTAGTGGGGTTGGGGTTGGGGTTGGGGTTGGAGTAAGGGGTATATACATAATCACATAATATTAGTGTCAAATCAATATGGTTAATATGATTTTTAACCATAACCATATGGTTTCAACCCACATTATCCATATTAAAAATGGTTAATATGGTTTTAGTTCTTAAATGGAACCATAACCATATTTTGAAAACCAAAACCAACTCATAACCATATTTTGTCAGGCCTACTTTCACCGCACTGACACCCTAAAATGTTAATGCTCCTTCACATTTGCATAAAATTAATTCACTAATACAATAACTTTCGGATCTAGCTACGCTGTGAGGTCAAACTAGTTCAGTTCGGCGATCAATCATTACAACAATCTCACCATCCTTGGTGTGGTCAAGCCTTAAACCCCTTTTCAGAATTAAAGTTCGTTGCACCATTCTGTTATATCTCTCCTGAGCCTCAGTGCTGAAGAACCTCTTTTTTTGAATGGTTTAATTGGGGAGGAAGATAATCCGTCACCTCTTGGTTTTTTCGATGCCATTGATTTAAACTAGAAGGAGAATAATTCAATGTTAGTCACTCTTATCATATAAAATTCTCAAAATCAGTAAAAACACCACCTCATACTAATGTTAAGCATGTTACCCCCAAACTTGAGGTCTGGTGAAAATAAACTCAAAGTCAATGTGATGACATTTGTGCATGTATGTGTCCATTAATAACTTATTTTAATCATTTTGTGTTACATAAACCATAATAGATATCAATAGCACACCCAAATTGTTTAGCATTTCATAAATAGTGAAAACGATGTCAACTACACACCATATCATGCAATTTTAGTATCAATTTTGTAACTCAGAATCAAAATCACATTTTAAGCAGTCATAGAGCCCATCACATGTTACAGTAATGCCATAATATTCTTAAAAAATGCACAAACACAATTGTATAGCCACACTATGTTTATTTTCCCTAAAATTGAGTTTTGGTTTGCTCCACAATCAATTATACCAAATTGGGCTCACACTTATGCACCAGTACATATTATAAGGCACGTTGGGAAAGTTAGAATCAAAATGCACAGAATGGCCAAGTAAATCTCTCACAAACATTTAATTAAACACCTAGTAGGCATTAGTTAAATTCAACGTGGTGAACCCAACTTTTTTATGCAACAGCCCCAATAGATGATATAATATCATCTAATCAACTTGAACACAACATATAATTTACAAATAGCAGAGATAGTAATCATAATACCTTGTATGTTAAGTTCAATTTAAACAATAAGACCTTGCATATGTGCCTTGCAATTTCGTGTGGATTAAAAATTGAATTGGAGCCTTAGATGTTTACGTTTAAATAGAAGATATATTAGGGATTGTAGTTTGAGTAGAATAGAAGAGAGGAAGTTAGGAGGAATTAGAAACTGAATAGGAGAGGGAACGTGGGGAGTTATACCTGTCGAGCCCCTATTTTTTTTTCTTTTACCTGATCCCAGCATCGGGGGGATATGGTTTGTTCTTCAAGCAGCGTCGAGGCTCTCTTCATCAACATGCTTGGGGCTAGTACAACGATGGGGCATTGGATTACTTCTCATTTCGAGCACCTGGGCGCTGGGACGATTTGAAATGAAATCTGTTGAAATGAATTCTGATATGTCAATACATTTTTTATAGATTTTTTGTATCTGTAAGACCCCAACTTTTATGAATAAAGAATAATTTTCTCGAATTATATTTTTGAATATAATGGTATTGATTTGATATAATGTTATAGTTGTGGATAATATTTATAAATTTTGCAAAGTACGCAAGTTGTTATATAATATTCGATTGGTTGGGGAATATTCGTTTTAACAGGGAATATTCGTACAACGGCACAATCATTGGTGGACCCCACAACGGAATTATTATCGAATTGAGAAAACGACAAAAATACTTTATGAAAATAACGGCGAAGGTGTTACCGTTAAAACTGTTGAACTACCCAGTAGTAAAAGTACAGTAATACGTATAGTTGCACAGTAGAATACGGTATTAATTATTAATGCTTACGTGAGAAGTCACTCAATTATACTCAATTATTGCTACAGTAATTGCTGCATCATATTTCTCATATTATTGATTGAATTATTGTTACAGTATCATCTGCATTATATGATATATTATTAAATCAATAATTGAAACGACAAAGTTATTCATATTATTATTTGCAATATTGACAATGTCTAGAAGTTCTGGCAAGGAGAGGTTTGGTCACCTAATTGCGCGCCAATAAGGAGAAATCTTTATCTAAAAGCCCCCTCTTTCCTGGGAACGACCTGGTTGTTAAATATTGTGAATTATAATATTAATGATGAATAAGTTCGTGTTGATTAAAGATGAATTTTATAGTTCTATTGTGTTAGACTTATTTGTGCTAGTATAATTGATGTCTGGAGGATATATTGTTCAATTGGGTATTAGGGACACTTTTCGTGTCAGAGTACTATTCACGAGTTACTATTCATGAGTTACTATTCACCTGGTTACTATTCACTCAGTATTATGCATTCGGGTATTTGGGTACAATATTATTCCATGAGGAGATGTGCTAATTTTTAAGACCGTTGGTTGAAGATATAATAGTAAGTCAATACGGACCGCTGGTGGAGTTATAATAGTAAATCAATATGGATCGTTGGTTTAAAGTTTTAATAGTAAATCAGTATGGACCGTTGTTTTAAGTTTTAATAGTAAACCAATCTGGATCGTCCGTTTAATAGTAAATCAATTTGGACCGTTTCTGAATTAGTTATTATTCATTCTATTTTCCTATAAATAGAAGCTCATTCCTTCATTATTTCTTACGAATTCACTGAAACTCTAGAGAAAGAATTATAAGATAACCTATAGAAAAGTATTATGCTGCTTTCCTACTCTTATATTCAGTTTCTTTTACGGTAAGGCGTGTTATTTCTTTCTTTCGTCTTAATGAAGAGAACTTATGTTATTCCATTATTTATTATTCTGTTGGAATAACCTATATATGCGGGCTACCCTATACATGGTGACATTCTTCTAATATTCCGTTCTTTATTATTCTGTCAGGATATCCTGTCTGTGCGTTTTACGCCGGACCTGGTTTCATTATTTATTACTCTGTCGTAATATCCTGTCTGTACGTTTACGCCGGACCTGGTTCAATCCTTTATTATTCTGTCAGAATATCCTGTCTGTGCGTTTTACGCCGGACCTGGTTCCGTTATTTAATATTCTGTTAGAATAACCTGCCTATGCGGTCTATCGCATGCATGATGATTTCTTTTGTTATTCCATTTTTTATTATACTCAGTTGGTTAAAACTTTGACTTCTATACCCATGAAATTAGTGAAATATCTTTGATATTTGCGCTTCATCCATATCTTTTCGTGGAAATATTCTTCTGAGCATTCTTAAATTTTACTCTACAAAGCAGTATCATGTTGACAATTTGGACGTTATCAGTTCCTAGATAAAGTAATTCTTGAACTTGTTTTATTGAATTCTTATATCATTGTCATCATCATCATGTTTATATTTTGTTAAAGTCATCTGTGGCCTGTAGTGCATAGATGGACTTGGTATGATTATGACCAGGGATTATTCGGTGTAATCATGACCGTTATGTTACAAATGATGTGATAAAAGTTCTCATTAGCCCGTAGTGCATTGATGGACAGTTGTTGGCATGATCATGACCATTAATGAATACACAAATATTCTTGGCCCGTAGTGCATGGATAATTGTGGTCGTGATACTAAAGAATATCCTTGGCCGTAGTGCAGGGGTGATTCGATGATGTGAATTATTTTTTTAGCTGAGTCCCAGCGATAAAAGTGATGAAAAACCTTTTAAATTATAAAAGATTGTAGATTTCATTCTCTACTTGACTCTTTTAATGGATTGCTTGTTCCGCTGCAGTTAAACTTGATATTTATTATATTTTATCAGTTTAACATTGTTGAAGGCTAACGATAAATTATTCTGCATTATCTTAGTCATAATATTTCTTACTGGGCTAGTTGAGCTAACCTTTTCTTTCACTGTTCTCTTCAGGAAATGAGAACGTAGTTGGGACTAGTCGGGGAACAGAGTGATGGTCCTAGATGGTGCATTAGTAGTCCTCACTATTCTGTGATATAGTGTGATAATAATTGTAATTAGGACTCCTTTTGAGTTTGTATAATCTCTAGTAGACAATATTTGTATTCAAACTCACAGTTTATGTTTTGTCATATTGTACACGACAGTTGTATTATTAAGTTGTATTTGAATTCTGTACCATGTATCTAGCGACTCAAGATGGGTGATGTATACCTAATTTTGGGGGCGTCACAATTGGTATCAAATCTTAGGGATATGATCCCTAGCTAAGATATGAGAATAGAACTAGGAGGGGAGAGACAGAGAATTCTTTCGCTAGTATGACCTACCTAAGTTTTTTTTTGGTATTTAATTGGTCGGTCAGAATATAGGGATAATATGTTACATGTCAATTAACCTTATGTTTTGTTACAGTATCTGAAAATGACATCCCAGAATGTTGAGAATAGCAATGGTGCACAGGCGACCGTTGACTCACCACATAATCAAGATAATGTGCATCAGGAAGGCGACAATCCTCATGCAAACAACAACACTGACCAAATGATGAATGATGGAGTGTTCAGAGGCTTTATGCAATTCATGCAACAGTAGGAGAGAGCGGCTCCTGTCCACAATGTAGGTGGGAATACTGGAAACTCTCGGACGGTCACCGCTAAACAGTTTAAGGAGCTAGGACCACCGGAGTTTATTGGAGAGCCAAAACCACTAAAGGCGGAAGCATGGATAAAGCAGATCACCAAGATATTTGATGTCTTGGGATGCTCCAATGAGCAAAAGGTTCCTTTTGCCGCCTTTATGTTGCGAGGAGAGGCAGATTACTGGTGGGAATCGGTACAATGTACTCAACCTGCCGCACTGAAGATGTCTTGGAAAAAGTTCCAAGAACTATTCAACGACAGGTACTTTCCCGAAAGTATTCGTCATATAAAAGAGGTAGAATTCATCAAATTGGAGCAAAATAATATAACCGTGTCGCAGTATGAAGCAAAATTTACAGAGTTGTCCCAGTTTGCATCCCATTTAGTGGATAATGAGGAGCGAATGACGTGAATGTTTTTGCGAGTTTTGAAACCTAAGATACATCAACATCTTATTTCTCATAAACTGTGTTTGTATTCAGATGTTGTAAATAGGGCTCAGTTAGTGGAGTGCGATAACGAGTTAACGCAACGAAAGGAGAGCAGTCATCGAAGCAGTGACAACAAGCGTGGATGGAATTAACAGGCCAGAAATGGTTACAACTTCGATGGCAATCAAGGCCAAACCAATAAGAATGGACATTTCAAGAAGAGGAGATTCAACAATGATGGAAGGACGTCAACACCAGCACCCGTTGGTAAGGAAGGAGAACGACCGCCTATCATATGCTTCAAATGCGGAGGGGAGGTACACATCAGTCCAAACTGCGCGATGTCATCCAAAGAATGTTATAATTGTGGAAGAGAAGGTCACTTAGCCTGATTTTATCGTTTACCGAAGACAAGTTCAGCTAAGATGGAGGCACCAAAGGCCGTCCCAGAAAAGTCAAAGCCGGTAGTGCAAGGGAAAGCGTTTGTTGTGACCTCCCAGAAAGCAAGGAACCTGAATGAGGTCATCACGGGTAAGCTTATCATAAACTCTAGCGAAGTCTATACTTTATTTGATACCAGTTCTACCCATTCTTTTATTTCTCCTACTTACGCTCAACGATTAAATTTGACTCCGGAGAAATTAGACTTTGACTTATCTGTGGAAACTCCGTTGGGAGAAACCTTCATTACATCCACTGGTTATAAGTCTTGTTTGGTTCAAATCGATAACCGCACATTACCTGTTAATCTTATTTCTTTAAAAATACTTGTGTTTGACATAATTCTAGGGATTGATTGGTTAACTACTCATCATATAAAAATTGATTGTTTTCGTAAGGTTGTTAGTTTTCATATTCCTAATCAACCTATTATGCGAATTCAAGCGACCAAACCATTAAAATCAATCACGGTCATTTCAAGCCATAAAGTTATTCGTTTATTGAAAAACAGGTGTCAAGCTTTCTTAGCTCATGTCACAGATTTAAACAAAAATACGTCAGTTTTGAACGATATTTCTATTGTTAATAAATTTTCTGGTGTATTCCCTGAAGAATTTTCTGGCCTACCCCCAGAGCGTGAAATTGAATTTTGTATCGACCTTGAACCTGGTACAAAATCCATTTCCAAAGCCCCATATCGAATGGCTCCTATTGAACTTCAGGAGTTAAAGACTCAATTGCAGGAATTGTTAGACATTAGTTTCATTCGTCCTAGTACGTCTCCTTGGGGTGCTCCTGTTCTATTCGTGAAGAAGAAAGATGGGAGTATGCGACTTTGTATTGATTATCGGGAGTTGAATTATGTCACCATCAAAAATAGGTAACCATTACCACGTATTGATGACCTGTTTGACCAGTTGCAAGGAGCCAAATTCTTTTTAAAGATTGATCTTTGTTTCGGATATCACCAATTGAAGATTAGAACCGATGACATTCCAAAGATGACTTTCAGAACTCGGTACGGAAATTATGAATTCCTATTCATGTCCTTCGGATTGACTAATGCTCCTGCTGCCTTCATGGATATGATGAACCGAGTATTTAAGGAATATTTGGATCACTTTGTGGTCGTCTTTATTGATGACATCCTTATTTATTCCAAAAGCCGTGAAGATCATGAGAAACACTTGAGGCTGACACTCCAAAAGCTTTGTGAATACAAGCTTTATGCTAAGTTGAAGAAATGCGAGTTCTGGCTTGAGGAAGTAGCATTCCTTAGGCACGTAGTATCAAGTCATGGAATATCTGTTGACCCGGCAAAGATTGAAGCTATTCAAAGCTGGGAGCAACCTAAATCAGTGACCGAAGTACGTAGCTTTCTTGGTTTAGCTGGTTATTATCGGAGATTCGTGGAAGGATTTTCTCGAATCGCTACTCCATTAACTCAGCTGACTCAGAAAGATACAAAGTTCGGTTGGAGCAAAGAATGTTAGAAGAGTTTTCAAGAACTCAAGAGGAGACTCATTTCAGCATCTGTTCTGACAATACCATCTAGCTCGGAGGGATTTGTCATCTACAGTGATACTTCAGGCAAAGGGTTGGGATGTGTTCTCATGCAACATGGGAAAGTCATAGCCTATGCCTCAAGACAACTCAAAGAATATGAGAGGAATTATCCTACTCATGATCTAGAGTTAGCAGCTATTGTCTTCACACTTAAAATTTGGAGGCATTACTTGTATGGGGAGAAAGTGGAGATCTTTACGGATCATAAAATCCTCAAATATTTCTTCACTCAAAAGGAACTCAACATGCGACAACGACATTGGCTTGAACTGTTGAAAGATTATGATCATACCATCCAATACCATCCTGGAAAAGCGAACGTGGTAGCTAACGCATTGAGTAGAAGATCATATGCGAGTACGAGTGCGATATTGTCAACTCAAAGGCCCATTTTGTGTGACTTGCAAAAGGATGGAGATAGAGTTAAAAACTCCAGGGACCCATGTGATGATGGCAAATATACGAGTAGAACCGACTTTAATTGATAAAGTTAAAGCTGCCCAAGCTACAGACCCGGAGCTGATGAGTATGAGAAAGAAAGTGCAAGAAGGTGTTATACCGGAAGCAAGAATCGATGAAGAAGGAATACTTCGAGTCAACTCCAGACTTTGTGTTCCTAACGACCCTGATTTAAAGTATAAAATCATGATGGAGACACACAACACACCGTTTGCAATCCATCCTGGGAGTACCAAAATGTATCATGATCTTCGACATACATTTTGGTGGAGCAATATGAAGAGAGAGATAACAGAGTTTATCTCAAGGTGTTTAACTTGTCAACGAGTCAAGGCAGAGCATCAAGTACCAAAAGGTCCATTGCAACCACTTGAAATTCCATAATGGAAGTGGGAGCACATTACCATGGATTTTGTTACTGGTCTTCCCAAGGTTTCTCAAGGCATAGATGCAATTTGGATCATTGTTGATAGATTGACCAAGTCTGCTCACTTCTTACCTATACGAGAAACTTATACACTTGAACGTCTTGCTCGTATGTATATAAATGAGATTGTAAGACTACATGGTATGCCAGTATCTATAGTTTCTGATCGAGACCCAAGATTCACTTCACGATTTTGGGTTAGTTTGCAGAAAGCTATGGGCACGGATTTACGATTTAGCTCGGCATATCATCCTCAGACGGATGGACAGTCGGAGAGGACTATTCAAACTCTTGAAGATCTATTAAGACTCAGTGTCCTTGATTTCAAGGGAATTTGGGACAAGTTTTTACCATTGGTGGAGTTTTCTTACAACAACAGTTATCAAACAAGTATTGGTATGGCTCCATTCAAAGCGTTGTATGGGAGAAAGTGTCGTTCTCCAGTATACTGGGATGAGGTGGGTGAAGCAACGTTGTTGGGACCGGAGTTGGTACGTATGACTAAAGAAAAGATTCAAACGATCCGACAATGTATAAAAACTTCACAAGATCGACAAAAGAGTTATGCTGATCTTCATCGAAAGGACGTAGAATTCGATATTGGAGATCATGTGTTGTTACGTGTTGCTCCATGGAAAGGAGTTACAAGATTTGGAAAGAGATGAAAGCTCAATCCTCGATTCATTGGCCCATTTTTAATTCTCGAGCGAGTGGGAACTGTGGCCTATAGACTCACCTTACCGCCAAGTATGTCTCGTGTTCATAATGTTTTTCACATATCTATATTACGTAAATACGTGAAAGACCCAAACCACATTATTGAGTTAGAACCAGATGAGATAGAGGAAGATTTAACGTATGAATAGTAACCTGTTAAAATCTTGGATAAGAAGGATCATTTTCTACGCTCCAAGGTTATACCTCAAGTTAAAATTTTGTGGAGAAACCACGATGTGGAGGAAATGACGTGGGAGTTAGAATCTGAGATGAAGTCAATGTATCCTCATCTCTTCGACATACCAGGTATGTACCCTAATTTCGAGGATGAAATTTCATAAGAAGGGGAGGTTGTAAGACCCCAACTTTTATGAATAAAGAATAATTTTCTCGAATTATATTTTTGAATATAATGGTTTGATTTGATATCATGTTATAGTTGTGGGTAATATTTATAAATTTTTCAAAGTACGCAAGTTGTTATATAATATTCGATTGGTCGGGGAATATTCGTTTTAACATGGAATATTCGTACAACGGCACAATCATTGGTGGACCCCACAATGGAATTATTGTAGGATTGAGAAAACGACAAAAATACTTTATGAAAATAACGGCGGAGGTGTTACCGTTAAAACTGTTGAACTACCTGGTAGTAAAAGTACAGTAATACACGTAGTTGCACAGTAGCACACAGTATTGATTATTGATGCTTACGTGAGAAGTCACTCAGTTATACTCAATTATTGTCACAGTAATTGTTGTATCATATTTCTCATATTAT
Source organism: Panax japonicus (assembly GCA_020205505.1). Lineage (NCBI taxonomy): Eukaryota > Viridiplantae > Streptophyta > Magnoliopsida > Apiales > Araliaceae > Panax > Panax japonicus. The sequence continues at coordinate 8,105,493 of CM035111.1, read as the reverse complement.
TGATTCAATTATTGTTACAGTATCATCTGCAATATATGATATATATTATTAAATCAATAATTAAGACGACAAAGTTATTCATATTATTATTTGCAATATTGACAAAGTTTAGAAGTTCTGTCAAGGAGAGGTTTGGTCACCTAATTGCGCGCCAATAAGGAGAAATCCTTATCGGAAAGCCCCCTCTTTCCTGGGAACGATCTGGTTGTTAAATATTGTGAATTATAATATTAATGATGAATAAGTTCGTGTTGATTAAAGATGAATTTTATAGTTCCATTGTGTTGGACTTATTTATGCTAGTATAATTGATGTCTGGAGGATATATTGTTCAATTGGGTATTAGGGACACTTTTCGTGTCAGAGTACTATTCACGAGTTACTATTCACCTAGTTACTATTCACTCTAGTATTATGCATTCGGGTATTTGGGTACAATATTATTTCATGAGGAGATGTGCTAATTTTTCAGACCGTTGGTTGAAGATATAATAGTAAGTCAATACGGACCGTTGGTGGAGTTATAATAGTAAATCAATATGGATCGCTGGTTTAAAGTTTTAATAGTAAATCAGTTTGGACCGTTGTTTTATGTTTTAATAGTAAACCAATCTGGATCGTCCGTTTAATAGTAAATCAATCTGGACCGTTCATGAATTAGTTACTATTCATTCCATTTTTCTATAAATAGAAGCTCATTCCTTCATTATTTCTTACGAATTCACTAAAACTCTAGAGAGAGAATTATAAGAGAACCTATAGAAAAGTATTCTGCTACTTCCCTACTCTTATATTCAGTTTCTTTTACGGTAAGGGGTGTTATTTCTTTCTTTCGTCTTAATGAAGAGAACTTATGTTATTCCATAATTTATTATTCTGTTGGAATAACCATTATACGCGGGGCTACCCTATACATGGTGACATTCGTCTAATACTCCGTTCTTTATTATTCTGTCGGAATATCCTGTCTGTGCGTTTTACGTCAGACCTAGTTCCATTATTTATTATCCTGTCGGAATATCCTGTCTGTGCGTTTTACGCCAGACCTAGTTCCATTATTTATTATTCTGTCGGAATATCCTGTCTGTGCGTTCATGCCGGACCTGTTTCATTCTTTATTATTCTGTCGGAATAACCTGTCTGTGCGTTTATGTCGGACCTGGTTCCATCCTTTATTATTCTGTTGGAATATCCTGTCTGTGCGTTTTACGCCGAACCTGGTTCCATTATTTATTATTCTGTTGGAATAACCTGCATGTGCGGTCTATCGCATGCATGGTGATTTCTTTTGTTATTCTATTCTTTATTATACTCAGTTGGTTAAAACTTTGACTTCTATACCCATGAAATTAGTTGAATATCTTTGATATTTGCGCTTCATCCAGTATATTTTCATGAAAATATTCTTCTGAGCATTCTTAAATTTTACTCTATAAAGCAGTATCATGTTGACAATTTGGACGTTATCAGTTCCTAGATAAAGTAATTCTTGAACTTGTTTTATTGAATTCTTATATCATTGTCATCATCCTCATGTTTATATTTTGTTGAAAGTCATCTGTGGCCTATAGTGCATAGATGGACTTGGTATGATTATGACCAGGGATTATTCGGTATAATCATGACCGTAATGTTACAAATGATGTTGTAAAAGTCCTCATTGGCCCGTAGTGCATTGATGGACAGTTGTTGGCATGATCATGACCATTAATGAATACACAAATATTCTTGGCCCGTAGTGCATGGATAATTGTGGTCGTGATACTAAAGAATATCCTTGGCCGTAGTGCAGGGGTGATTTGATGGTGTGGATTATTTTTTTAGCTGAGTCCCAGCGATAAAAGTGATGAAAAACTTTTTAAATCATAAAAGATAGTAGATTTCATTCTCTACTTGACTCTTTTAATGAATTGCTTGTTCCGCTACAGTTAAACTTGATATTTATTATATTTTATCAGTTTAACATTGTTGAAGGCTAACGATAAATTATTCTGCATTATCTTAGTAATAATATTTCTTACTGGGCTAGTTGAGCTTACCCTTTCTTTCACTGTTCTCTTCAAGAAATGACAACGTAGCTGGGACTAGTCGAGGAACAGAGTGATGGTCCTAGATGGTGCATTAGTAGTCCTCACTATTCTGTGAAATAGTGTGATAATAATTGTAATGAGGACTTCATTTTGAGTTTGTATAATCTCTAGTAGACAATATTTGTATTCAAACTCACAGTTTATGTTTTGTCGTATTGTACACGACAGTTGTATTATTAAGTTGTATTTGAATTCTGTACCATGTATCTGGCGACTCAATATGGGTGATGTATACCTAATTTTGGGGGCGTCACATCATCTCTTTAGTAGCCAAAAATAATGTTATTAATGCACATATCACGAAGAATTACGCCAGCTGGCTGTACGAGATGAGGCAGCGGGCCGCTCGGGCAGTTGACGAGCAGCCCGGGACTACGATCAAATATCATCAGCCCGACATAGTCTCCGATCTAGTTTGGGAGGCTATGTGTAGGCAATGGGATGTTGATGAGTTCAAGAAGAAGTCGGAGCTGGTAAAGAAATATCGTAGCCAACTCAGAGTCGTAAACACGAATGGCTCACAGTCTTTTGAGGAGGTGAAGTCAATAAGTATTGTATATTTTGTTGTTTAGTTAGTCATTTGTCATTAGCATACTTAATAATGGTTTGAATTTATTTATCATCAGGCCATGTTCGGGAGCTTGGGCCGACGTCCTACCATAACCGAGTTCTGGGATAAAGCCCACACGCCTAAAGAATCTGCTATGTCTCCTACAACAACAGCTATATGGGTAACGACTAATCTCAATTATTAGCTATTATTAATATTAGATAATTAATAAAATGATATAATTAACTCACATATACAAAATAAACTACAGGACCAATTTCATATGCTTCGGGACCAACATGTAGCTGAGTTGCAGGTTGTTAAGGGGAATTTTGAGCTTTTAGATTCCACCATCCCTCCGCCTGAGATTGAATTATCTGGGGATGAGGAGTTGAGATTATGAGTCGCGTCTAAGGATCCCCCTACTAGTAGTACCAGAAGGTATCGTGTATTGGGCATGCTGAGGATACCCGCGTATACCCTTCCTAAAGGTGATAATATATATTTCTTATGTTTTATGTTATATCTTAATTTATAAAAAAAAATATAAATTAATATGTAGTAAGTAATGTTATATTTATTTTCGCAGGCTCTAGCCAGCGCCAGGGTCCGAGAGCATCTATTGAACCATCTCATACAGTCATTGGCTTGGACGACTAACTATTTTAGAAGTTTATAGCGACAGTTTCGGAGACGTTTCCTACGTTCGATTTTCCATCGTCACGAGTTTCCTAGCCGTGCTCACCTTCATCGGGTAGCTCATGATATTTCATCAGGGGCCACGGTCGCCAGGACGGGATTATCATATGAGCAGTTCATCACGTTAAGCAGCGAGGTGCTTCGGATGGTGGTTACCCTACTATTGGAGGCTTTAGGTTCAATAAAGAGTCATCCCCCGACTACTCAGGTATTCTGCATGTTATTTTATTTTCATTTAGCAGTCTCTTTAATTCTCTCATACGAACTAATGATTTATATTTTTAATTATGTCAACAAGGTGATGATGTCGAGGGGGCTGATGATGCCGAGCATGATGGCGATGGTGAGTGGGGGGATGACAACGCTGATTTTCATACACCAAAGCAGTAATGTCGCCCACCCCCGCTTGATGATCTTCCTCATACTAGTTTATAGATCATTTATATAGATTTTTTTTTCATTTTATTATAGATTATTTGTACATATTGTAAAAATTTGTAGTTTAGTTGAGTGTGTACGAGTTTTATAAATTATATTGTATAATTTATGGAACATTAGCTTATATTTGTTATTGTTGATGAGTTGGTTCTTATTGACACATGTTAGATTAGTTTATGCATGTTTGATGAGATAAAACAAGTTTTTATAGTTATGTTGTATCTGAAATTTATTATTGTATGTATTGTTGGGATAAAGTAGGTTACAGGTACAAAAATGAGGTTTAAAAACCTAAAAACTGTAAAAACAAAAATATCATTAAAAATTTATTTTCAAAGGAATACGCTAAAACCGACAGAATTTTCGTCGAAAATCAGACATTTAATTTATTTTTAAAATTCATATATATGAGGGAATATTAACTAATTCTGACGGATATTTCGTCGGCCTTAGGTGTAATATATGTGAATCTTATGAATAATATTAATAATTTAATTAATAAAATTTGATTATTTATGTTGAATACATATATATTTATGTCTTGAAATGTGATCATTCGAATAGAATTAAATCAAGTATGTGATGAGTAAGTAATGCGGTGAAAAATGATGATAAGATTAATTAATTAAGCTTATGTGATATGCCTAGTGTGGCATAACTGTGGACTACGTAATTCATTAATTAAATTAATGAGGAAATGGTTAAATAATGTGAGGGACTAATTAATATTATTATCTTAATTAATTATTTGTTAATGTACAATTATACATGTTATGTTAGCATATAAATAAAATAGTATCATGTATAATATATAAGATGGGTTGTTAAGGGTAATATTATAATGTGAATATTATTCCGTGAGACTATATAATAATAATCTTAATTTATGTAATTCTACTAAACTAGAATAAAAGAACTTTGTGTGATATGATGGTAAACTAATTAAATGTGTATTTTAAATGTATGGGAGAAGATAAATTTAAGTAAAAAAAATATTTTCTATTAAATGTTTATTTCCATATTTATGTGTAATTGGGATAATAAGTTTATGGGAAATAATGGGTTGTTAATATTCTACTAATTTATATTTTAGCCCAATTAAAATATTATTTGGGCTAACGCAATGTACATGGATTATATGATTATGTGTATATTTGTCCATAAGTAAACCTAAGTAATGACATTACTTGTGAGTCCAAAAGGAAATAAACCTAAGTATACTAGTACCCATTTTGCTAATGCAGTAAATTAAAACTCCTTGTCCCAAAATCTTAGTCCCTATTCTTGCTCAGTCGTGTATAGCACACTGACCTATAGCTATATTGTGTATAAGCAGGGAAGGATTGATGTCCGTTGTAAGACCCCAAATTTTATGAATAAAAATTTAATTTTGTCGAAATATTTTTTTGAATATTATGGTGTGGATTTGATATAATGTTATAGCTATGGGTAATATTTATAAATTCTGCAAAGTAAGCAAGTGGTTATAAAATATTCGATTGGTCGGGAAATATTCTTTTTTCGGGGAATATCCGTACGACGACACAATCATTGGTGGACCCCACAACGGAATTATTATCAGAATGAGAAAATGACAAGTTTGAGTTTTTATAAATAACGACGTAGTTGTTACCATTAACACTGTTGAAATACCCGGTGGTTAAAATACAGTAATACGCGTGGTTGCACAGTAGCACACGGTTTTGCACAGTATTTTTGAATTATTGATTCTTACGTAAGAAGACACTACTCAGTAATTGTTACAGTAATTACTGTTTAATATTTTATTTTATTGATTCAATAATTGTTGCGTTGATATTTTATATTATCGTTGGTTCAATAATTGTCACTGCATAGTATTTCCCTTTATCAGATCAATAATTCATATTATTTGAATAATATTGTTAGATAGCATTATTGGTAATATCTAGAAAGTTCTGTCAAGAAGAGGTTTGGTCACCTAATTGCGCGCCAGTAAGGAGAAATCCTTATCAAAAAGCCCCATTTTTCCTAGGAACGGGTCTGGTTGTCATAATTGTGATTCTGTAATATTATTTGTGAATAATTAATTATTGATTTTTATGATAAGAAAATATTTATTTTATATGGATATAAATGATGGATTTATTTATTTTATGTGGTTATAAATGGAGGAATTAATGCTGAGGTGTTTTATCAGTATTTTGTTAGAATAGAGGTATTAAAAATTATCCGTATGTGAATTTCAGATATTTTCTGATTGGAATTTGAAAAAACTTTCTTCTACAAAGTTGTAGAGAATTAAATTTCATATGGAATAGACATGAGATTTGAATTTTTCTGATAAAAGAGCTATTTATTATGAATTATTGAAGATTCGGAAATAAATATTTTTTTATTAAAAATATGGGTGAGCCCCACTTTTTGTTGGTGAAAATGTGCTTAAATTTTTATTCAAAAGTGGTGGGTGTGAATAGTAGCAGGTAAAGCCATCAGGTAGCAGGTTAGTCTGCTATGACGTTCTAAGCTTTTTCCTATAAATAGGGTGCTTAGTTAGAATTGAAAATCACACCAGAAACAAGTTTTCTCTCTTTCTCTCTCTATAATTATCGAGCGTATTTTGTGAGTATTTAGATACTTTGAGAGTTGCTATACAATGCAAGTTTCCTTCAGCACTATATCCGATATTCCAGTCAGAAATACGGTTCTTTTGAGGTAAGGGATGTTATTTTCTTCGTAAATGATATTATTTTCTTCAATATCATTATGCCTAATTATTGATATGAGTTTTATTGTGGAATTTCTACCTTTTTGTGTCGGGATTACTATTCATGTATACGACACTATTCACGTATACGGCACTATTCACTGAAAAATAAAATTTCTCTTTTTCGTCTCAGATGTCTATTATGGTTACTATCATTGATTGTATCCATATTTTAATCTTCATTCTATACTTGTTTTGTTAAAGTTTGGCTTCTATACTCCATAAAATTAGTAGAATATCCTTGATATTTGTGCTTCATCCAGTATCTTTTCATGGAAATATTATTCTGAGCATTCTTGATAAGTTTTAACTTTTTTATGTCAGGGTACTATTCACGGGGTTACTATTCCCGAAGTTAATATTCACGAAGTACTATTCACTCAGTTACTATTCACCCGGGGTACTATTCATGATAAAAATTGATTCGTTTTTGGTCCAAATCATTTTTTGCACAATATTATTCTTGAATTTTACTCCACAAAGCAGTATCATGTTGACAATTTGGACGTTATTAATTTCTGGATAAATTAAATTATAAATCTTTAAAATTTATCCTTGAACTTGTTTTATTGAATTATTATTTCATTGTCATCATCCTCATGCTTATATTGTTATGAAAGTCATCTTTGGCCCGTAGTGCATAGATGGACTTGGTATGATTATGACCAGGGATTATTCGGTATAATCATGACTGTACTGTTACAAATGATGTGGTAAAAGTCTTCATAGGCCCGTAGTGCATTGATGGACAGTTTTTGGTATGATTATGACCATGGATTTTCTTCGGTCAAGGGTGCAAAGGTGAATTATTTTATGTCATGATCATGACCGTTGATGAAAACACGAATATCCTTGGCCTGTAGTGCAGGGATGATTCAATGATGTGGATTATTTATTAAGCTGAGTCTCAGGGATAAAATTGATGATAAACTTTTTAAATCATAGAAAATAGTAGATATCATGCTCTACTTGACACTTCTAATGGATTGCTTATTCCGCTGCAGTTGTTGATCTAAAACTTGTTGTCTATTATATTCTATCGGTTGTTATATTGTTGATGGCTAAGGATAATTTATTCTGCATTATCTTAGTCATAATATTTCTTACTGGGCTAGTTGAGCTCACCCTTTATTTCACTGTTCTCTTCAGAAAATGAGAATATAGCTGGGACTAGTCGGGGAATGGATTGACGGTCCAGATGGTTGCATTAGTAGTCCTCAGTATTATGTGAAAATAGTGTGATAATAAATGTATTGAGGACTTATTTTGAGTTTGTATACTGTCTAGAAGACAATATTTGTATTAAAACTCATAGCTCATGTTGTATATTTAAGTTTGTATTTGTATTATGTACCATGTATTTGGCGACTCAGAATAGGTGATGTAAACCTATTTTGGGGGTGTCACATCTGTGAAAATGGCTGAGGGAGGATTTGGTAGAGCTTTTCACCCACTTCTCCTTAACCATCATCTTCTTCTTCCTTCCATTGGTTTAACTTCTAGGACAAAACCTAGAATTTGGGTAATAGTTTGGCTATAAATTGGAAGCTCCCCCTTCTCAATTTATAGTTGCTAGTTTTTGTTAAGTTAAATTATAAAGTGAGTTTGTTGAATTGAGAAAGTTAGTGAGTTGAGAGTGAAGGAGATTTCCAAGGAAGCTCTTGCTTTGATTATTACAGTAGGTGGAAGGAATACTCTGTTAAGTAGGAAGATCATCAAAGGTACTTAATTTTCAATCTTTATATTTCTATAAGAGTTAAATCAGTATATAATGATGAGAGCATAAGGATTTTGTAATTATAATGTAGAAATGTATGATTTTGTGAGGTTGATGAATCCTTAGAAATTTCATGGATTTCTTGTTAATTGATTTGTCAACTGATGTCGTTATGTTGTCTGAGATATATATATGTTATGGAATTAATGTAATGGGTCTGAGCATGTTGATTCAATGGTGTCCTTGTTTGTTTTCTGTACTACTTCATAAAACAGAGCCAAGTTTGGTGCTGAGTCGAAGTGGTGCGACAGCACCACTTCCCCTTTCAAAACCAGCACGACCGCGCAGTTGGTTAGTCCCAAAAAATTATTTTTGTTGCTTTCTGCTATTCTGAGCATGTTAGTTTAACTTACGTATGTATGAAAATAGGTATTACATATGATTCAAGATTCCTTTTCATGACATGAGAAGTGTTAGTATTCTTAAAGCTTGAATTAGTCGCATTTTGAAGAAAAGTTAGAAGTTGAAAAACAAACTTGACAAACCTTGTGTCTTTTGAATTATGACATTTTGAGCATGTGTATGTGACTTAGTTATGTATATAAATGAGTATGAAATGTGGATTCAAAGTTGCTTTGTATGTTTAATTTGGTTTAACATGAGATTTTCAAGGAAAACTTAGAAGTTTAAAACCCAACTTTGTTAAAAATCACCCTACTTGCATTCTGATCTTTTGAGCAATCATAATAGAACATTTTACCCCTCTAAACATGACTAATGTGTTCACCCACCTAGATATGCATAGTATAGACTATTCAAACATAATTTAAAATGAGTTCTCAAGAAATAAAGCTATGCTAACTATGGGTACACAAGATGTATACATTCGAGCATGCGTAGTAACAGTTATCTAGCATCACTATGTAGTTTGAGGATTAACATGATTAGCCCTTGTGAGATGAACTTATTAAGACTTGTTAATTACAATATTTCCAAAAGAAACTATGAAATTTGAAAGTAAGACTAAATGGTTTGAAAATAAACTTAGAGTAAGACCAAAACATGTTTATATGCTAATATGCTCTGTGTTAGAACTTCAGTATGCTAAGTAATGATATTTGCAATCAAAAAATCAGTCCTGGTTTTGACAGGGATCAGCGCGGCCGCGCCACTCCCTAGTCATAATGCAGCGCGACCGCACTACATGACAGTGTTGTCTGACTTTTTAAACTATGATCTGAGAATTTTTAGCATGTATATATTAATGTTTTAAGCTATAATACAGGATGAAAGTGATTTTATAAGTGTTTAAGTGTATAATGGCTATATTGAATCAATACTTAACCATTTCTAAAAGGTTTTTAGATAAAGTTTTCAAAGACAAATCAATGTGATATTGTAACTATATGGTCTGATCGTTTAACTAAGATAGGACTTAATGTATGTGCTTAACATACGTATTGAGAATGTGTATGAGATAGTTTGTGTATCTGGCTTTTATAACTAATGTGTATGCATATATAAATAAATAGGATACTATAAGACCTTGCAGTGACGTTAAGCTTTAAGATTTGTAATTCATGCAAAAGGCAAGTTCCCTAACTTACACAACTTTGGATATTGTGCAAGTTTAAATTATTTTTATATCAACTACATATTTGAGAAAATACATCTATTGATTGTATAATCACTTTGTTGAATAATTCTTGCGTTATCAAAATTCTTGGAAGTTATTATTATGCACAATTATAATATTCTTGAAATCATGTTGTATACCTTGAGCTAGCGAATCATTCTGAAGTGTATTGAGAAAATGTGTCTAAGCCATTTGATTCTACTAGACCATTATCTATGAATTTGAAAAACTATCCTAACCAATTGACTTGGTGCAGACTGTAAGACCCCAGTTTTTATAAATAAAGATGAATTTTTATAATTATTATTTTTGAATATTATGGAAGAAATTTGATATAATGTTATAGTTGTGGGTAATATTTATAAAGTACGCAAGTTGTTATAAAATATTCGTTTGGTCGGGGAATATTCTTTTTGTTGGGGAATATTCGTACGACGGCAAAATTATTGGTGGACCCCACAACAGAATTATTGTCGGATTGAGAAACGACAAAAATATTTTATTAAAAATAACGGCGGAAGTTTTACCGTTGATACTTTTGAACTACTGTGTAGTAAAAGTACAATAATACGCGTTGTTGCATAGTAGCACACGGTATTGATTATTGATATTTATGTGAGAAGTCGCTCAGTTTGATTCAATTATTGTCGATTAATAATATGAATTATTATAGTGATAATGACGTTTTGTTTTATTCGTATTATTAACGTAATAAAACGGAAACATCTTTTTATATAAAACAGAATACTTTATTAAAGTTATTTTATAAATAGAATATATTATATTTTATTATGCATAGTGTTTTGCATAGTGTTGCATAGTGTTTGCATAGTAAAAATCTTTTTATATAAATAGAATATATTATATTTTATTTAAAAGATTTTTATTTAAATATGGACCGTCAGATTAAAGTAAATTAATCTGGACCGTTCATGGATTAGTTACTATGCATTCCATTTTCCTATAAATAGAAGCTCATTCCTTCATTATTTTCTTACGAATTCACTGAACTCTAGAGAGAGAAACTATAGAGAGATAGAAGAAAAGCTTTCTGTTACTTAACTTTTCTTTTCCCATATCCAGTTTCTGTTACGGTAAGGGGTGTTATTCTTTCTTATTCATGAAGAGAACTGTTGTTATTCCATTTCTTATTATTCTGTTGGAATAACCTGTATACGCGGTCTACCCTATACTTGGTGACATTCTTCTATCATTCTGTTGGAACATCCTGTCTGTGTGTTTTACACCGGACCTGGTTCCGTCTTTATTATTATTCCGTTGGAACATCCTGTCTGTGTGTTTTACACCGGACCTGGTTTCGTCTTTATTATTATTCCGTTGGAACATCCTGTCTGTGTATTTTACACCGGACCTGGTTCCGTCTTTAGTATTCTGTTGGAACATCCTGTCGGTGTGAATTTCACCTGACCTGGTTCCATTATTATTATTCTGTTGGAATAACCTGTCTGTGCGGTCTATCACATGCATGGTGATTTCTTTTGTTAATCCATTCTTTATTATACTCAGTTGGATAAAACTTTGATTTCTATACTCCATGAAATTAGTTGAATATCCTTGACATTTGCGCTTCATCCAGTATCCTTTCATGGAAATATTCTTCTGATCATTCTTGAATTTTACACCACAAAATAGTATCGTGTTGACAATTTGGACGTTAATAATTTCTGGATAAAATAATTCTTGAACTTGTTTTATTGAATTCTTATATCATTGTCATCATCCTCTTATTTATATTTTTGAAAGTCATCTGTGGCCTGTAGAGCATGGATGGACTTGGTATGATTATGACCAGGGCTTATTCGGTGTAATCATGACCGTAATGTTACAAATGATGTGGTAAAAGTCTCATTTGCCGTAGTGCATTGATGGACAGTTGTTGGCATGATCATGACCATTGATGAATACACAAATATCCTTGGCCCATAGTGCATGGAATTTGTGGTCGTGGCCCTAATGAGTATCCTTGGCCGTAGTGCAGGGATGATGTGGATTATTTATTAAGCTGAGTCTCAGCGATAAAAGTGATTAAAAACTTTTTAAATCATAAAAGATAGTAGATTCTATTCTCTACTTGACTCTTTTAATGGATTGCTTGATCCGCTGCTGTTAAACTTGATGTTGTTATATTTTATCAGTTTAATACTGTTGAAGGCTAACGATAATTTATTCTGCATTATCTTAGTCATAATATTTCTTACTGGGCTAGTTGAGCTCACCCTTTCTTTCACTGTTCTCTTCAGGAAATGAGAACATAGCAGGGACGAGTCGGGGAACGGAGTAATGGTCCAGATGATAGCATTAGTAGTCCTCACTATTCTGTGAAATAGTGTGACAATAATTGTATTGAGGACTCCTTTTGAGTTTGTATGATCTCTAGTAGACAATTATTGTATTCAAACTCACAGTTGTATTTTGTCGTATTATACACGACAGTGGTATTAGTAAGTTGTATTTGAATTCTGTACCATGTATCTGACGACTCAAGATGGGTGATGTATACCTAATTTTGGGGGCGTCACAGTTGGTATCAAAGCTTAGGGATATGATCCCTGGCTAAGATGTGAGACTAGAACTAGGAGGGGAGAGACGGGGAATTCCTTCGCTAGTATGACCTACTTAAATTTATTTTGTATTTAAATTAGTTGGTCAAAGTTTAGAGATATTATGTTACATGTCAATTAATCTTTGTTTTGTGGCAGTATTTGAAAATGACTTCCGAAAATGTTGAGAATAGCAATGGAGCACAAGAGACCGTTGAGTCTCCACATATCAATAATCAGGAGAATGTGCATCAGGAAGGCGACAATCCTCATGACCAAATGATGAATGATGGATTGTTCAGAGGCTTTATGCAATTCATGCAACAGCAAGCGAGAGCGGCTCCTGTTCAAAATGTAGGTGGAAACACTGGAAATTCTCGGGCGGTCACCGCTAAACAGTTCAAGGAGCTGGGACCACCGGAGTTTAAGGGAGAGCCAAAACCATTTATTGCGGAAGCATGGATAAAGCAGATCACCAAAATATTTGATGTCTTGGGATGCTCCGAGGAGCAAAAGGTTCCCTTTGCCGCCTTTATGTTGCGCGGAGAGGCAGATTACTGGTGGGAATCGGTAAAACGTACTCAACCTGCCGTACTGAAGATGTCTTGGGAGAAGTTCCAAGAGCTGTTCAATGACAAATACTTTCCTGAAAGTATCTGTCACATGAAGGAGGTGGAGTTTATCAAATTGGAGTAAAATAATATGACCGTGTCGCAATACGAGGCAAAATTTGCGGAGTTATCCCGGTTTGCGTCCCATTTGGTGGATAATGATGAGAGAATGGCACGATTATTTTTAAGAGGTTTAAAGCCGGAGATACGTCAACATCTTATTTCTCATAAACTGTGTTTGTATTCTGATGTTGTAAATAGGGCTCAGTTGGTAGAGCGCGATAACGAGTCAACGCAATCAAAAGAGAGCAGCGGGCAAAATGATAATACCAGTGAGAGCAGTCATCGAAGCGGTGACAACAAGCGTGGAGGAAATCATCAGGCCAGAAATGGTAACCACTTCGGTGGTAATCAGGGCCAAAACAATAAGAATGAACATTTCAAGAAGAGGAGATTCAACAATGATGGAAAGACGTCAGCATCAGCAACCGTTGTTAAGGAAGGAGAAAGACAACCTATCGTATGCTTCAAATGTGGAGGGGAGGGACACATCAGTCCAAATTGCGCGATGCCGTCCAAAGCATGTTATAATTGTGGAAGAGAAGGCCACTTAGCCCGATTTTGTCGTTCACCGAAGACAAATTCAACTATGATGGAGGCACCAAAGGCTGTCCCAGAAAAGTCAAAGCCGGTAGTGCAAGGGAGAGCGTTTGTTGTGACCTCCCAGAAAATAAGGAACCCGCATGAGGTCATCACGGGTAAGCTTATCATAAACTCTAGCGAAGTCTACACTTTATTGGATACCGGTTCTACCCATTCTTTTATTTCTCCTACTTGCGCTCAACGATTAAATTTGACTCTGGAGAAATTAGACTTTGACTTATCTGTGGAAACTCCGTTGGGAGAAAACTTCATTACATCCACGGTTTATAAGTCTTGTTTGGTTCAAGTTGGTACCCACGCATTACCTGTCGATCTTATTGCATTAAAAATACTTGCATTTGATGTAATTCTAGGGATTGATTGGTTAACTACTCATCATGCAAAAATTGATTGTTTCTGTAAGGTTGTTAGCTTTCATATTCCCAATCGACCTATTATGCGAATTCAAGCAACCAAACCATTAAAATCAATCACTGTCATCTCAAGCCATAAAGCTATTCGTTTATTGAAAAACGGATGTCAAGCTTTCTTAGCTCATGTCACAGATCTAAACAAAAATACGTCAGTTCTGAATAATATTTCTATTGTTAATGAATTCCCTGACGTATTCCCTGAAGAACTTCCTGGCCTACCCCCAGAGCGTGAAATTGAATTTTGTATCGACCTTGAACCCGGTACAAAACCCATTTCCAAAGCCCCATATCGAATGGCTCCTATTGAACTTCAGGAGTTAAAGACTCAACTGCAGGAATTGTTAGACATTGGCTTTATTCGTCCTAGTACTTCTCCTTGGGGTGCTCCTGTTCTATTCGTGAAGAAGAAAGATGGGAGTATGCGACTTTGTATTGATTATCGGGAGTTAAATCATGTCACCATCAAAAATAGGTATCCATTGCCACGTATTGATGACCTGTTTGACCAGTTGCAAGGAGCCAAATTCTTTTCAAAGATTGATCTTCGTTCCGGATATCACCAATTGAAGATTAGAACAGATGACATTCCAAAGACGGCTTTCAGAACTCGGTACGGGCATTATGAATTCCTAGTCATGTCCTTTGGATTGACTAATGCTCCTGCTGCCTTCATGGATATGATGAACCGAGTATTCAAGGAATATTTGGATCACTTTGTGGTCGTCTTTATTGATGACATCCTTATTTATTCCAAAAGCCGTGAAGATCATGAGGAACACTTGAGGCTAATACTCCAAAAGCTTCGTGAATACAAGCTTTATGCCAAGTTGAAGAAATGCGAGTTCTGGCTTGAGGAAGTAGCATTCCTTGGGCACGTGGTATCAAATCATGGAATATTTGTTGACCCAGCAAAGATTGAAGCTATTCAAAGCTGGGAGCAACCTAAATCAGTGACCGAAGTACGTAGCTTTCTCGGCTTAGCTTGTTATTATCGGAGATTCGTAGAAGGGTTTTCTCGAATCGCTACTCCACTAACTCAGCTGACTCGGAAAGATACAAAGTTCGGTTGGAGCGAGGATTGTGAGAAGAGTTTTCAAGAACTCAAGAGGAGACTCATTTCAGCACCTGTTCTGACAATACCATCTGGTTCGGAGGGATTTGTCATTTAGAGTGATGCTTCGGGCAAAGGGTTAGGATGTGTTCTCATGCAACATGGGAAAGTCATAGCCTATGCCTCACGACAACTCAAAGAATATGAGAGAAATTATCCTACTCATGACCTAGAGTTAGCAGCTGTTGTCTTTGCACTTAAAATTTGGAGGCATTACTTGTATGGGGAGAAAGTGGAGATCTTTACGGATCATAAAAGCCTCAAATATTTCTTCACTCAAAAGGAACTCAACATGCGACAACGACGTTGGCTTGAACTGTTGAAAGATTATGATCATACCATCCAATACCATCCTGGAAAAGCGAACGTGGTAGCTGACGCATTGAGTAGAAGGTCATATGCGGGTGCGAGTGCAATATTGTCAACGCAAAGGCCCATTTTGGATGATTTGCAAAGGATGGAGATAGAGATAAAGACTCCAAGGACACACATTATGATGGCGAATATACGAGTAGAACCGACTTTAATTGATAAAATTAAAGCTGCTCAAGTTACAGATCCGGAGCTGATGCGTATGAGGAAGAAAGTACAAGAAGGTGCGATACCGGAAGCAAGAATCGATGAAGAAGGAATACTTCGAGTCAACTCCAGACTTTGTGTTCCTAACGACCCTGATTTAAAGTATAAAATCATGATGGAGGCGCACAACACACCGTTTGCAATCCATCCTGGGAGTACCAAAATGTATCATGATCTTCGACATACATTTTGGTGGGGCAATATGAAGAGAGAGATAGCGTTTTTTATCTCAAGGTGTCTAACGTGTCAACGAGTCAAGGCGGAGCATCAAATACCAAAAGGACCATTGCAACCACTTGAAATTCCAGAATGGAAGTGGGAGCACATTACCATGGATTTCGTTACTGGTCTTCCCAAAGTTTCTCAAGGCATAGATGCGATTTGGGTCATTATTGATAGATTGACCAAGTCTGCTCATTTCTTACCGATACGAGAAACTTATACACTTGAACGTCTTGCTCGTATGTACATAAACGAGGTTGTAAGATTGCATGGTATGCCAGTATCCATAGTTTCTGATCGAGACCCAAGATTCACTTCGCGATTTTGGGTTAGTTTGCAAAAAGCTATGGGCACATATTTACGATTTAGCTCGGCATATCATCCTCAAACGGACGGACAGTCAGAAAGGACTATTCAAACTCTTGAAGATCTATTAAGACTCTGTGTCCTTGATTTCAAGGGAAGTTGGGACAAGTTCTTACCATTGGTGGAGTTTTCCTACAACAACAGTTATCAAGCAAGTATTGGCATGGCTCCGTTCGAGGCGTTGTATGGAAGAAAGTGTCGTTCTCCAGTCTGTTGGGATGAGGTGGGTGAAGCAACGTTGTTGGGACCGGATTTGGTACGTATGACTACGGAAAAGATTCAAACGATCCGAAAACGTATAAAAACCTCACAAGATCGACAAAAGAGTTATGCTGATCTTCATCGAAAGGACGTGGAATTCGATATAGGAGATCATGTGTTGTTACGTGTTGCTCCATGGAAAGGAGTTACGAGATTTGGAAAGAGAGGAAAGCTCAATCCTCGATTCATCGGCCCATTTTTAATCCTCGATCGAGTAGGAACTGTGGCCTATAGACTCGCTTTACCACCAAGTATGTCTCGTGTTCATAACGTTTTTCACATATCCATGCTACGTAAATATGTGAAAGACCCGAACCACATTATTGAGTTAGAACCGGACGAAATAGCGGAAGATTTAACGTATGAAGAGATTCCTGTTCAAATCTTGGATAAGAAGGAACATATTTTACGCACCAAGGTTATACCTCAAGTAAAAGTTTTGTGGAGAAACCACGATGTTGAGGAAATGACTTGGGAGTTAGAATCTGAAATGAAATCAAGGTATCCTTACCTCTTCGACATACCAGGTACGTACCCTAATTTCGAGGGCGAAATTTCATAAGAAGGGGAGGTTGTAAGACCCCAGTTTTTATAAATAAAGATGAATTTTTATAATTATTATTTTTGAATATTATGGAAGAAATTTGATATAATGTTATAGTTGTGGGTAATATTTATAAAGTACGCAAGTTGTTATAAAATATTCGTTTGGTCGGGGAATATTCTTTTTGTTGGGGAATATTCGTACGACGGCAAAATTATTGGTGGACCCCACAACAGAATTATTGTCGGATTGAGAAAACGACAAAAATATTTTATTAAAAATAACGGCGGAAGTTTTACCGTTGATACTGTTGAACTACTGGGTAGTAAAAGTACAGTAATACGCGTTGTTGCATAGTAGCACACGGTATTGATTATTGATATTTATGTGAGAAGTCGCTCAGTTTGATTCAATTATTGTCGATTAATAATATGAATTATTATAGTGATAATGACGTTTTGTTTTATTCGTATTATTAACGTAATAAAACGGAAACATCTTTTTATATAAAACAGAATACTTTATTAAAGTTATTTTATAAATAGAATATATTATATTTTATTATGCATAGTGTTTTGCATAGTGTTGCATAGTGTTTGCATAGTAAAAATCTTTTTATATAAATAGAATATATTATATTTTATTTAAAAGATTTTTCTTTAAATATGGACCGTCAGATTAAAGTAAATTAATCTGGACCGTTCATGGATTAGTTACTATGCATTCCATTTTCCTATAAATAGAAGCTCATTCCTTCATTATTTTCTTACGAATTCACTGAACTCTAGAGAGAGAAACTATAGAGAGATAGAAGAAAAGCTTTCTGTTACTTAACTTTTCTTTTCCCATATCCAGTTTCTGTTACGGTAAGAGGTGTTATTCTTTCTTATTCATGAAGAGAACTGTTGTTATTCCATTTCTTATTATTCTGTTGGAATAACCTGTATACGCGGTCTACCCTATACTTGGTGACATTCTTCTATCATTCTGTTGGAACATCCTGTCTGTGTGTTTTACACCGGACCTGGTTCCGTCTTTATTATTATTCCGTTGGAACATCCTGTCTGTGTGTTTTACACCGGACCTGGTTCCGTCTTTAGTATTCTGTTGGAACATCCTGTCGGTGTGAATTTCACCTGACCTGGTTCCATTATTATTATTCTGTTGGAATAACCTGTCTGTGCGGTCTATCACATGCATGGTGATTTCTTTTGTTAATCCATTCTTTATTATACTCAGTTGGATAAAACTTTGATTTCTATACTCCATGAAATTAGTTGAATATCCTTGATATTTGCGCTTCATCCAGTATCCTTTCATGGAAATATTCTTCTGATCATTCTTGAATTTTACACCACAAAATAGTATCGTGTTGACAATTTGGACGTTAATAATTCCTGGATAAAATAATTCTTGAACTTGTTTTATTGAATTCTTATATCATTGTCATCATCCTCTTATTTATATTTTTGAAAGTCATCTGTGGCCTGTAGAGCATGGATGGACTTGGTATGATTATGACCAGGGCTTATTCGGTGTAATCATGACCGTAATGTTACAAATGATGTGGTAAAAGTCTCATTTGCCGTAGTGCATTGATGGACAGTTGTTGGCATGATCATGACCATTGATGAATACACAAATATCCTTGGCCCGTAATGCATGGAATTTGTGGTCGTGACCCTAATGAGTATCCTTGGCCGTAGTGCAGGGATGATGTGGATTATTTATTAAGCTGAGTCTCAGCGATAAAAGTGATTAAAAACTTTTTAAATCATAAAAGATAGTAGATTCTATTCTTTACTTGACTCTTTTAATGGATTGCTTGATCCGCTGCTGTTAAACTTGATGTTGTTATATTTTATCAGTTTAATACTGTTGAAGGCTAACGATAATTTATTCTGCATTATCTTAGTCATAATATTTCTTACTGGGCTAGTTGAGCTCACCCTTTCTTTCACTGTTCTCTTCAGGAAATGAGAACATAGCAGGGACGAGTCGGGGAACGGAGTAATGGTCCAGAGGATAGAATTAGTAGTCCTCACTATTCTGTGAAATAGTGTGACAATAATTGTATTGAGGACTCCTTTTGAGTTTGTATGATCTCTAGTAGACAATTATTGTATTCAAACTCACAGTTGTATTTTGTCGTATTATACACGAAAGTGGTATTAGTAAGTTGTATTTGAATTCTGTACCATGTATCTGACGACTCAAGATGGGTGATGTATACCTAATTTTGGGGGCGTCACACAGACTCTTATAAATTGCTGAGATGAACAACCCTCTTAAAAGGGAAAATTCTATATTGTCGGGGAACCGACATGCGCACAAATAACATGTTTAAATGTTATGCATAACATAAGGTACTATAGATTGATCACATGTTGAACTTGTTTATATTGAATTATTAGTTAAATACTGTTAATTCTAGCAAGAGTTCTTGGTCCATAGTGACTACTTATTATTCGATAGTCTTTAAATTGAAAAGTTGAAACCTTTGAATTATGTTAATAATTTTTCAGTCCTTGATGACTCTTATTTCAATTCAAAGGACAGATTTAGAACCGGTAATGCTTCTTTGTTTACAACATTATTCTTTAAACTCTCGAATTATCATTCAACTTTATACTTTTGAGATTAATATCTTAATACATATTTATGTTCACCCTTATTGTTATATTACTTGATGGGCAAATTTGTTGGTCATTCTTGTTTTCCTTAAACATTCAATTAAGGCAGAACCATATGGATCCTCAGGCAAAGATAAGGAAAAGGTCAAGGCTATGTATTAGCTTTAGTCCTTTATGCTAGAATATTATTATTATTATGATGTAATAAGACATGTTTAATATTATGTATTAAGTTATGTTTGGATTTAAGTTATGCATTAAGTTAGTCATGGTTGCGAGACCTTGGGACGAGAATATTTATGTTATAACAATGTAAATTATTTTATTATTCTGTTGTTTGAGATTTTAGTATATTATTAGAGTAAGATAGTAAAGCACCGAATTCAAGATATAAGTAACTGAATTTGGGGGCGTCACATTAGGTCTTACCCTAGCTGACACGGGGTCCCCATTTATTATCGGCGAAATTTATCTGTCGGAGACAATCAATCGACTTTACTCTAATCCCGACGAACAATTTGTCGACACTAATATCGTCAACCATATTTAGTTTCGACGAAATTGTTGACGGATTAAAGCCCAACGACCTTTAATACAACCTAATGGCCAACGAACTATTCCGTCAGGAATAAGGTTATTCCAACGGAATAGACTTATATCCGACTGAATATTCCTTCAGAATTAGACATTTTTCTTGTAGTATTAGCCTCTCAAGTACTGAAAAGAACAAAACATCTTGTCTATTCAAAATATACTCCCTCAATCAAATTTCTTAAAAACTTGTGTTGGAGTAACATCATAGCCGGTGCTAAAATGTTAAAATAGCTAATTTATACTCTTGTTTAAAACCTTAAAAATTATTTTTACTTTAAAAGTAAAATAGTCATTTAATCACTTATTTCTATAGAACGAATCTCAAGATAAATTTGCACATATCTAAATATTATCACCTAACATATAATCTACTTATATATTTATATTTCATTATCAATATCACTAGTTAACTCGATCAATATAAATATTTTGAATTATATTTAGGCTAATAAAATAGATATTTTATTTACCAAATTATTATATTAATTTCCTTCATTAAATCAATATTGTTCTTTCTAGGTTTAGTAGTTATTTAGTAACACTAAATTCTCTAACTTTAACTTATAACCATATGGGACCTTTCAAATACTTTCAATTCATAAGACTACGTACACAATCAAATTGAATTTCACAACAAGAAATCATTAAGCCTTATTATTTCTAACATAAATAAAATTATGTTCCACATAGTTCAAAGGCAAAATTTAGTCAATAAAAAAATTCTTAAAGAATCACCCTAAACTTTTAAATAATTGAAATCTCATCGAATAGATTCACTTCACAATATATATGCTCACTACTTAAGATTTTATGTGTACGTATTAGTTGTTCATATAAAAATTACTTTACATTATAATCTTTTGGAAGACCCCTACATAAGAAAACTAAGTTCTTATTTTTTTAAAAAATTTCATAAAATCTCAAATCCAAAAACTATTTGACATGATCATTTAAAATTATATACATATCCATTTTCAAGTATTCCAACGTATAACACTCAACTATATATAAATAGTATAAAATTCACTATATACAAATTATAGTGCAACTAATCATATTGCATAAATTTATTTGCATATAACTATAAAATATTAAAATTTACATTACTTTCTAGTAAATTAATTTATCACAAACAAAATTAAACAAATTAATTTCTATAGGAAGTAAATTATATTTCACACATGAACTAACGAATTCTAAAATTAATTTCGTGTTCCAGCATGAACATGAAATATTACAAACAATGAACATTATATAAGACCCCAACTTTTATGAATAAAGATTTAATTTTCTCTACATATTATTTTGAGTAATAAAGTGTGGATTTGGTATAATATTATAATTGTGGGTGATATTTATAAATTTTTTAAAGCAAGCAAGTTGTTATAAAATATTTGATTGGTCGGAAATATTCATTTTATCAGGAAATATTTATACAACGGCACAATCATTGGTGGACCCCACAACGGAATTATTGTCGGAGTTAGAAAATGACATAAATAACTTTTTATAAAAATAACGACAATTTTTTTACCGTTAACTGTTGAAATACTCTGTGATAAAAGTACAGTAATACGCGTGGTTGTATAGTAGCACACTGTTTTGATTATTGATGCTTACGTTAGAAGTCACTCAGTTATACTCAATTATTGCTACAATAATTATTGTATAGTATCTCACATTATTGATTCAATTATTGTCACATTATCATCTGCATAATATTTTATATTATTAAATCAATAATTGAGATAACAAAGTTATTCATATTATTATTTGCATTATTGATACTGTCTAGAAAGTTCTGTCGAGGTCTCGAGGAAAGGAGTTTGGTCACCTAATTGCGCGTCAATAAGAAGAAATCCTTATTGAAAACCCCCTTTTTCCTAGGAATGATCTGGTTGTTAATATTGTGAGTTATAATATTAATGATGAATGTTATTAAAAATATGTTTTGTGAAATCAAGTGAATTGAGATAAATAGAGAGAATTTTTATGAAGTATTTATTGTAAATTTTGCTTATTATATGGACCGTGGACTTACCCATTTTTCAAAACTGTCGATAGAAAATTATCTAAGTTTTGCTATATATATATATTATAAGTTTTGTTTTCTTATGAAAAATAGAATTTATTATATTTTATTATGCATAGTGTCTGCATAGTACTGCATAGTAAAATTAGAAAATTCATCAAGAATCTGTGATGCTACAACTGTTGGTCCGTGATTTTTTTTTTCTAAATAGTATCTTGTCATTCTCCTATAAATAAGATGCTCAGTTTAGAAATAAAAATCACACCAGAATCAGAGAATTCTTCTTCTATAATATTAAGCGTATTTCTTTTGAGTTAAGAAAACTTTTAGTGTTGTAAATAGTGCAAGTTTTTCTTCAAGAATATATCTGCTATACCATTCAGAAATACTCTTCTTTTGAGGTAAGGGGTATTTTTTTTCATATTCGCTTACAATATTATTTTTGTATTCGTAAGAAATTTTATTTTCGTTCAATATTCGTAAGAAATATTATTTTCGTTCAATATTTGTAAGGAATATTATCTTCGTTCAATATTCGTAGGAATATTATTTTTGTTCAACAGTTGTAAGTGATATTATTTTTGTTCAATATTCGTAAGAAATAATATTTTCTTATATACTTTGTAGTATGTAAGTAATATTATTTCGTTTCAGATTCTGAATTCTACACTCATTTTGTTAAATATTTACCTCTATACTCCTTGAAATTAGTAGAATATGCTTAAAATTTGGCTTTCATCTAGTATTGTTTCACAAGAATATTTTTCTAAATACTTTTGTTAAATTTTGATCTTTTCATGTTGGAGTACTATTCACGAGGTACTATTCACGAAGTACTATTCACTCGAGTACTATTCACCCGGGACAAAATTGATTTATGTTTTGTCCAAATTATGTTTGATATTATTTTTGAATTTTACTTCACAAAGCAGTTATCATGTTGACAATTTGGACATTTTTAAACTCAGGATAAATTTAAAGTCTTTAATATTTATCCTTGATTTCATTTAATTGACGCTTACATCATTGTTATCATCCTCATGCTTATAATATGATAAAAATCATCTTTGGCCCGTAGTGCATAGATGGACTATTGATTGGTATGATTATGACCATGAATTATTCGGTATAATCATGACCTGTAATGTTATAAATGATGTGGTAAAAGTCCTCATTAGCCCGTAGTGCATAGATGGACAGTTGTTGGTATGATCATGACCATGAGTTCTCTTCGGCCAAGGGTGTAAAGATGAATTATTATTTGACATGATCATGACAATTGGTGGTAATAACGAATATCTTTGGCCCGTAGTGCATGAATGATTCATGGATGTGATAATAATGAATATCCTTGGCCCGTAGTGCATGGATAATTCAGTGATGTTGATTATTTATTAAGTTGAGTCTCAAAGATAAAATTGATGATAAACTTTTAAATCATGGAAGATAATAGATATCACGCTCTACTTGACTCTTCTAATGGACTCTTCTAATGGATTGTTTTTTCCACTGCAGTTGTTAATCTAAAACTTTTTGTCTATTGTATTCTACCAGTTGTTAGACTGTTGAAGACTAACGATAATTTATTCTGCATTATCTTAGTCATAATATTCTTTACTGGACTAGTTAAGCTCACCATTTTCTTTCATTGTTCTCAGACTAATCAGGGAATGGAGTGATGATAGAAGATGATTGCTATAGTAGTTATTCTTATTCTATAAGAATAGTGTGATAATAATTATAATGAGAACTTATTTTGAGTTTGGATATTGTCTAGGAGACAATATTTGTATTAAAATTCACATATTATATTTTATCATATTCTGCACGACACTTAACAGTTGTATAAATTAAGTTTGTATTTGGATTATGTATCATGTATTAGATGACTTAGAATGAATTGTGTATACCTATTTTTGGGGCGTCCCACATTATGACACTGACAGAATTCAGTACAATTTTTATAATAATATGAAATTATTAAACTTCACTATATTTATAAAAAGTCAAAAAGTAATGTTAGCCTCAATTATAGTATGCAAAGTTCATATGATCACATTATAATGTACTACTACTCATACAAGTGGGTATTTGAGATAAACCAACATATACAATAATGATTCTCACAAAACACTTGTGAACAATATTGAAAACAAATATCAAAATGAAAGTTGAAATTGAACAAAACCAGCTTGTCCGATACTGATGCAATCTGTTAACTTGGTGGTTGTCAATGAAGAAGGGCAAAATGACTCCCTTAAGACCGAAGGAATTGGAGGTAAGTTGATAACTTCGACAGGCCGGCAAGAGATACGACCTTCAGCAGGTAATGCAAGAAGAAGATATATATATATATATAAGCCTAGGCTCAATATTATCAGTGACCGGATGGGGCGATCGTTGAAAGCATTAGGCTCCGCAGTTGTCAATCCAACCAAGTGAGGCGGCCGCAGCAACTGCATTTATATAGTCTTAGCTCAATGGCTAACAGATGCTCCGTATCTCCTTTGAACAGCAGCCAAGGGCTTGAAGAAGAGACTCCAGTGGTTCCAAAACCTAGTGTTCTAGTACCACATTAAAGGATCATTCGATCCTATAAGGTCTAACAGAATTCGATACCAGAACTTACAGTTAGCAGTTTCTTCTTAATGGAGATCTTCTAGAAGCACGGCCCATTGGTTGCAAACACATTTTGACCATTGTTCTTCATTCTATACAAATTATGAAATGCCATAAACATCGACCTAATACCGAAATCCTGTCCATAGATAGCAAACAAAACACACATGGATTTAGTAAAATTACACTCTTTGTTTCAATAACCTTTCAAATCAAAGAGAAATTCTTTACTCCTTTAATTACCATATTTACCATATCCAGTGGAAAATCAAAAGATCTAATATAACCAAACCCCTAAATTATGCTACTGCAAATCGAAATAAATAGCAACACACGGGGATTAAATACAATTACCCTTTTTGTTTTACTAACCCTTCAAGTCAAAGAGAAATTGTTTAGCTGTTTAATTAGTGATCAAAAGATCTACTATTACAAAATCCCTAAATTATGCTAGTGCGAATCGGACCTAAAATAAATAAATGAATTGCTTAAAGAACCTTAAAGGAAGATCGTATCTCCTCCGCGTCGTCATCGGTTTCTTCAATAGTTGATGCATCTCCTCCGCCATAACTTGTATCTGCGCCTCTTAGATTTAGAATTAGCGGCATCGTCAAAGAAAGTTGCGCCCCTAGATTTAAAATAAGAACGTTTTTAGGGCTCATTAGGGTTATGGATAATCTATTTATAGCATACTAGCATCCGGCCACGAGCTGCATCTATATATGAGCTAAATTTAGAATTTTATAAAATTTAGAGAATTATATAAAAAGATAAAAAATAATTAAAAGGGGCAAAATAATAAGATATTTAAAGTTGTAGGGCGATAGGAAAAAAAGGTTAAGCTAACAGAAAATCAGTAAACTTCCATGGAAGGTTCTAGAGGGGAAAAAAGAATAATTCTTGGTTTAATGACCTGTTGAAGGCTTTATAATATAGATGCTTATCTGTATATTAATCTATAGAGGCAAAAAAATAAAAAATCTTAGTTTGATAAATCTATTAATTACGTAATATTTTTTTTTGGATAATTAATTTTTTGGATAAGCATTAAATATGTAAACATAAAAAAATAAAAATTAATATAATTATCATTCATAAATAATAGGCAGATAAATATTAAATATAACTTGGAATTAAAAACTAAATCAATATTAGATGAATTGTCGGTTACAGTTAGTATATTATATACCATAACATTAAACATGCACAAAAAATAAAATAAAACAAGTATAATTATTACATTTATATATTCTTTTCGTCCAATTTTATTTGCTTAAATTGATTTTTATGATTAAATTGACTATATGTAGAATTAAAATTTATTTTCAAGTTTATTAACTACTTATGTATGAAGTTATTATACTAAGAAAGTACATTGAATATACTATCAAAATCAACCCATTATATTTCAATTTTTTTAATAAATTTGTTTAATTATTAATATTAAAATTGGTATTTGATTATAAAAGGTGAATTAGGATAAGTAAGGTCAGATAGATAGAGTACTAGTACATGGTTATATATTGAATTTAATGACAAAAGGAGAGTAATCGTTGATTTGGTTTTGTCTTGTAAGCCTACTAGTATATGTCCGTGCCTGAAGGCACGGCGTAAAAAATAATTAAATTAAAATTCAAAAAATATTACATTACCACATACCACCACAATTCATCATTAATACATAGTCAATCATCAACACATATCCAACTACCAAAATATCAAGCTAATTGGTACTAATTTCCAAAAAAATTAATAGAATTTCTTTTAAAAATAGATATTTAAAAAAATTCTAAATCTGTCTACAAAACTTACAATTATCAACACATATCTAACCACCAAAATATCAAGCTAGTCGCTGCTAATTTTAAAAAATTTCAACAAAATTTCCTTTAAAAATAGACATCCAGACAAATATAAACCTGTGTATAAAACTTACAATCAGCCATACATATCCAAACCACAAAAAAAAAAATTATTCCATACCCAAAATCATCATAACCATGTAGAATTAGTTAACTTTATAAAATACAGAACAAAAAAAATACATACATGAAGAAATTAATACATACTCAATCATCAACACATCTAACCACCAAAACATCAAGCTAGTCGCTACTAATTTCTAGAAATTTCGGCAGAGTTTCCTTTAAAAATAGATATACAGAAAAATCTAAACCTGTTTGCCTAAAAAACCATCATTCCATACCCAAAATCATCATAACCAAGTATAATTAGCTAACTTTACAAAAGGCAGAATACAAAAAATACATACATGCAGAAAATAGAGAAACTAAGACCATTTACTTTAGAGCTTACACTAAGTATATTCTTTACAGCTTACAT
This sequence comes from Panax japonicus, assembly GCA_020205505.1. NCBI lineage: Eukaryota > Viridiplantae > Streptophyta > Magnoliopsida > Apiales > Araliaceae > Panax > Panax japonicus. The sequence goes on along the minus strand of CM035111.1, from coordinate 8,078,065 downwards.
CATGTATCCTTCAATATTTACCTGAAAATAATTGAAATTTAAAAATTATCGAAATATGTGAGTTAAAATAAAACAATTATAAATCTGAAACAAATGAGCACACATATTTGTATGTAGGGGAAATGGTTTAGATTGATTGCAGTAAGAATTTAGAGAGATTGTAACAAATAATCAATTTTTAAGGAAAAATATGGACTTACAATTAAATAAAGTTTTCTTAGTACTGTCTCAATGAACAATTCATTTGCTTAACACCTTCACACATTTTATCTGCAGCTAAAAAAGTAATTGTTTCTCCCGGAGTAATATTCAGTGTTGCAGCATTTATATCACTGATGTAACAAAAGCTTAAAGGCTACAAAGCAACAGAATAACACAAAACTTAAAATATTTCAAATTTAATAACATACAAATCCATTGTAAAAATAAAGAAAAAATAATAGGATTAAAAGTGATACCAGTTTGCAATTTGTATTTTTTGTTCATTGGGTAGAAGAGGTTGATTTTTGTTTCCCCTTAAATTTAGTATTCGCCAAAGCATCAGACTTTTTTTTTCCTTCAGGGTAAGAACACGATAAAAAAATAAGTAATATTAAATGAGACAAACAAAAAACATGTTGACAAATCAAACGATCTACATAAAACAAAACTTAAAATTTTTTAAATTCAATAACATCCAAATCCATTATAAAAACAGAGAGAAGAATATGATTAAAAGTGATACCAGTTGGCAATCTTTATTTTTTCTTCCTTGAGTAGAAGAAGTTGCTTTTTGTTTTCCCTTAAATTTGGTATTCGCCAAAGCATCAGTCCTTTTTTTCTCCTTCTGTGTAAGAAAACGCTACTTAAAAGCAAAAAAAAGAAGGAAAAAATGAATGAGAAATAGGTGTGAGTATACACTACCTCACGTAAATGGAGACAATTTAGTTCATACTCATTGCGAATTATTTCTCCTACATTATTATGACGAAGTCTTCGAACCTGTAGACAAAAGAACGTTGAATAGTAAATAAGTGTTAGAGATTATGCCCTAGAGGCCAATTATTTGATATAATTGCTTAACGTTTTGATATTATATTTGATTGCATAAATGAATGCTTTTATTATGATTTTATTTACTGTGTTATATAAATGACAACATAATAAAAATCCTTAGAATAGTGATACAAATTATATAGTTGCAAGTATGTGACTTGAACATGAGATTATATAATTATTATTAGTATCATTGTTCTTAAATGTCCCTAGTCGAGTATCATTGTTGATGGGACAACAATAATGCATTGAGACTAGTATGTGAATTGACTGATGGCCAAATCTCAATGGTCATAAATATATGAGATATTAAGTCAATGCATAGATATATGTTAGAGAACGATGTACTGGACAGACCCACCATGAGAATTCTACGTGGAACATTTTGTAAAATGTCATTGGCAATTCTCATAGTGACAATGATGTAATGGTCCTCCGACCTGAAATCACTATATTACTACACGGGAATTTATGTACTTTGATATCATCAAATGTCACCTTTAACAGGGTGGACTATAAAGGTGATTATTGGGTACATCATGAATCGTGTGAGGAATATGAGTGATCTAGATGGAATTTAACCTTCCTATATATTAGTGATGATATCCATAGGCCTCTTGATTGAGTAGGACTATGAAATGCATGGCCATGCTCAAATAGTGATTTGTTTCATATAGTCTACTCATTGATCAAGAAAACTCAGATTAAATTATGAAGAGTATGACAGATTCCATGACTCGAGTTTAATCTTGGATATTAAGGTTAAAAGGATTAGATTATATTGAAACATTGGTCACGAAAAGGTTGCATCGAATCATCGATCTTATTATTACTTGGGTAGCAGTGATGCATTACTAGATGCCGCTCACTGTTTATAATTTTATAATATGATTTTAAAATTATTGTCAACGTAATAATAACATATAGGGTCACACACATAGAACGTTATTAAAAGGGAATTAATTTAAAGGATTTAAATATATCAATATGATTGATAGTATTTAAATTACGAATTTAAATTAATAGGATAATTTATATATATAGGTATATTAATTAGGTAAGACTTAATTAAGATATATATATATATATATATATATATATATATATATATATATATATAAATTCGGATTTTACAAATTAGGGTTTTGAATAGTGGTTTTTAATTCGCTATATATATGATATGTAGCCTCCACTTTGGATACAACTCACTTCACAATCCAAACCCTAGCCACTCTTAAAGAGAGAGACTAGAGAGAAAAATCAGAAATCCATCCTTGGTGGCTAGTACCACAACTTCCTTCTTCTGCAGATCGTAGGACGATTCGTGCATAGCGTTCGTGTGGATACCGTAGAGACGCAGTCCACTTGAATTGCGTTGGAGATTCGACCGGATCGGTTTTAGCAAATCAAATCGGTAAAATTTATATCCTCTGAATTAATTGATTTTCGCATGGATCCTGTTTTGGGGTTTCAGAAATTGCTTTGATTTGTTCAATTTCCGCTGCGTTTTCTCTGCCGAAACCCAACAATAAGCTGGTAAAAAGATAAGATAAAAAGTAAGAAAATGATGAGTAAGAAATTATTATCATACGGTGTTTTATAGGCGGTCATCCATCTGTCATGACATTAATGAAAATAAATTAAAATAAATAAGTTATTAAAAAATCAATAAGATATATTTACAAAGAGTTAATTAGATGATAAACTTACACTACCAAATATAACAACATCATCCATTGGTCGTGATTGTGCAGTTGAAACGGTTGTACCTACACAGTAAATTTCATAAGCTATGGATAATGAACATCAATTACATAATACATAAGCTATGGATAATGATATTTAAAAAAGTACATGCATTTGTTAAGTTTTTTGTTTACAGAAATTATATGTTATTTCATTATTTAAAAAGTACAGCCAGGCTAGCAAAACACTCCTTTCATTTATTATTTCATTAGTTTTCTCTATCGTTTGTATTCATTCCTGTTGATATAATCTAGTTTAAATTTTATATCTCTCTTGTTGATATAATCTAGTTTAAATTTTATATTTATGTTGATATATCCTTCACTTTAGCACCCAGAGATTGAAGGTTGACTGTTTGGGTTCACTAAGTTTATTTTTTAATATTTTGCTTTCATATCTGTCACTTATTGGAGTATTTTTTACAACTTCAGGATTCAAGGTTGTTGGTTGAGATACATGCTCTTCTAAATTTGATATTGAAGTGGGTGCAAGGACACCATGTGGTGGTTCAGGAAGTTATATCAAGTGTGAGAATTAGAATCAACTGGAATCATTGTTTCTATTTCCTTAGATCACACTAATCTAAGAAAAATATGGTTATGAAGTTGGTATATCAAATCAGTTCATAAGTAACACACGTTAACATGATGCTAACTAATCAAAAAAGATCAAATCATATACTACAAATATATATTACAACCACTTTGTTATGTATAAAAACATCTTATATATAAAAACATCTTCTATCATATCTAACTCTAATTTAGAATCTTTACTACAGATTCTCATCAACCAAACATAAGATATATACCAGAACATCTTACATTCAAATGTAATAAGCATTTAATTTGTTTGGGAGGTATGCTTTTATATAGATTTGATTGATCCTAATTGGCAATTTAGTCTTAATTCTCTCCCTATTGAGGGATCCAGCGATCTTTATTTTTTTAATGGATGACTGGAGATTTTTCATGAAATGATGTGGAAAAGAATGTTTTAGAACCAATCCAAACAAATCCTTCAGAATTAGACATTCCGTTAGGAATACGGTTATTCCAACGGAATAGACTTGTATTCGACTAAATATTCCTTCAGAATTAGACATTTTTCTTGTAGTGTTAGCCTCTCAAATACTGAAAAGAACAAACCATCTTGTTTATTCAAAATATACTCCCTCAATCAAATTTCTTAAAAGCTTTTGTTGGAGTAATATCATAATCGGTGCTAAAATGTTAAAATAGTTAGTTTATACTCTTGTTGAGAACCTTAAAAATTGTTTTTACTTTGAAAGTAAAATAGTCATTTAATCACTTATTTCTATAGAACGAATCTCAAGATATATTTGCACATATCTAAATATTATCACCTAACATATAATCTACTTAAATATTTATAATTCATTATCAATATCACTAGTGAACTTGATCAATATAATTATTTTGAATCATATTTAGGCTAATAAAATAGGTTTTTTATTAGCCAAATTATTATATTGATTTCCTTCATCAAATCAATATAGTTCTTTCTAGGTTTAGTAGTTATTTATTAACACTAAATTTTCTAACCTCAACTTATAACCTTACATGACCTTTGAGAATTAATTGAATGAAATAAGTTCGCATTTTAGTGTTATTCAAAAGTTTGTATTTCAAATACTTTTAATTCATAAGACTATACAATCAAATTGAATTTCACAACAAGAAATTCATAAACCTTACTATTTCTAACATAAATAAAATTATGTTCCACATAGTTCAAAGGCCAAATTTAGTCAATAAAACAAATTCTCATCGAATAGATTCACTTCACAATATATATGCTCACTACTTAAGTTTTTATGTGTACGTATTAGTTGTTTCATATATAAATTACTTTAACATTATAATCTTTTGGAAGACCCCATAAGAAAACAAGTTCTTTATCTTTTTTAAATTTCATAAAATCTCAAATCCAAAAACTATTTAACATGATCATTTAAAATTATATACATATCCATTTTCAAAAATACCAACATGTAACACTCAACTCTATATAAATAGTATAAAATTCACTATATACAAATTATAGTGCAACTAATCATATTGCATAAATTTATTTGCATATAACCATAAAATGTTAAAATTTACATTACTTTCTAGTAAATTAATTTATCACAAACAAAATTAAACAAATTAATTTCTATAGGAAGTAAATTATATTTCACACATGAACTAACAAATTCAAAAATTAATTTATTGTTCCAGCATGAACATGAAATATTACAAACAATGTACATTTTGACACTAACAAATAGAATTCAGGACAATTTTAATAATAATACGAAATTCTTGAACTTCACTATATTTATAAAAAGTCAAAAAGTAATGTTTGCCTTAATTATAGTATGCAAAGTTCATATGATCACATTATAACGTACTACACACGTATTTGAGATAAACCAACATATATAATAATGATTCTCACAAAAAACTTGTGAACAATATTGAAAACAAATATCAAAATGAAAGTTGAAATTGAACAAAACCAGCCTGTCCAGTACTGATGCAATCTGTCAATGAAGCAGGACGAAATGACTCCCTTAAGACCGAAGCAATTGGAGGTGAGCTGATAGCTTCGATAGGGCGGCAAGAGACACGACCTTCCCTTTATATATTATCAGGCAAAAAATAAAAGCAGGTAATGCAAGATGAAGATATATATATATATATATATATATATATATATATATATATATATATATAATAATTTACGTACGAGAGAATATCCTTAGAATTTCGTTATTTCTTTCGTTTCCTTTTGCTTTTTAACAGTGGCCCGACGCAATGTTACACATTTTATAGCTGCACATATGTACGGGTGAAGGTAAATGACAGGGGTGATTAAGCATTTTGTTTGAGTCGTAGGCTCCGCAGTTGTCAATCCAACCAAGTGAGGCTGCCGCAGCAACTGCATTTATATAGTCTTAGCTCAATGGCTAACAGATGCTCCGTATCTCCTTTGAACAGCAGCCAAGGGCTTGAAGAAGAGACTCTAGTGGTTCCGATTGATAATTGTTAAAAATTGATATTTTATCTTTTTTGATAAAATAATTTATTTAAATATATTATTATATTATAATAATATAATAATGGTGATATTTTTACAATGAATGTGTGATATATGAATAAATGAGGAGAAAGAGTATTTTTGTTGCAATAAATGATAAAAACATGTTAAACATGTCGTTCGTATGTGGATTTCGGTCAATTTCTGTTTGGAATTTAGAAAAACTTAAACTTACAAAATTGTAGAGAATTGAATTTCCTATGGAAGGTAATAAGATTCAAATTTTTCTGATAAAAATGATATTTATTATGAATTATTGAAGTTCCAGAATAATTGATTTTTGAAGTTTTAAATATTTTTTTAAAGAAAAATTTTTTTGGTGAGTTGGTGGGCCCCACTTGTGTGGTAAATGTGTTGCAATCTGAATTCAAATTGTGCGTATGATTTTTAATAAAATATAATATTTTATTAAATTTTCTGCTTTGGTGTTCTAAACATTTTCCTATAAATAGTGTGCTTAGGTTAGAATTGAAAATCACACCAGAAACTGAAGTTTTCTCTCTCTATATTATCGAGCGTATTTTTGTGAGTATTTAGATATCTTAAGTGTTGCTACACGGTACAAGTTCCTTTTAGCGTTATATCCGATATTCCAATAAAAAATACTGCTCTTTTGAGGTAAGAGATAATAAGGGATTGTATGAGTTATTATGTTTTTTAGTTTCGTAATTTTTCCGACCCTCAAAAATTCTGAAAAAATTTGAAATGATAATTTGATGAGTTTTCTAGATTGTGTCTAAAAATGGCGATTTTTGGATATATAGATTAGGAGTTATGAATTTTATGGGAAAAAACTATTTTAAAAATAAAACCTTATAACTCTTTGTGGCTAACTCCAAAATTGGTAAAATTTTTATTGGAAGTACATGTATATAATAGCTGTATACTCTGTAAATTTCAGAATTTTTGGACAAAAGTACAGTTTATGATAAATGTTTAAATATTCGGTAGTTTTGGCTATATAAAAAATAGTAAATGAATTTTAAAAATTATGAGAAAAATATGTGTTCAATATGGGACTATATTCTGCTAAATCCCAGAAAAGAAAATTTTTTGAGACTGATTTGGTATTTTTCATGAAAATGGGCTAGTTATGAGTAAATGAATTAAACATGTTATTTGAAGTAAGAAAATTGGAAAATAGGATTTTATGGCTTGAGAATCCTATATAAGGTATATGCAAATTTTTGATGAGGGTTTTGGTTATTGGTGATGAAATCTTATGAGTTTAGCATTTTAGGATGATTAAATGCATTAATTAGTAAAGTGTAAACAATTAAAATAAATTGTTTATAAGTTTAAGAAATGACTAAAATATTGTTGTAATATTAATAATATTGGATTATGAGATTATTAAGTGATTTATAACATTTTTATAACCCTGATGAAATTTCTCATTTACTTGAGTGTAAAGATGGGTAGATTATTAGTATGATCGTGACTATGAGTTATCTTTGGCATGTAGTGCAAAGATGACATGTTGTTGAATATCTTTGGCCTGTAGTGCAAAGATGACCTGTTGTTGAATATCTTTGGCATGTAGTGCAAAGATGACCTGTTGTTGAATATCTTTGGCTCGTATTACAAAGATGACTTGTTTTTGAATATCTTTGGCATGCAATGCAAAGATGAACTGTTGATGAATATCTTTGGCCCGTAGTGCAGAGATGAATTTATTAGTATGATTATGAACATGAACTGTGATTTGGTATAACCATGATCTTTGATGTTTCAGGTAAAGACAGGTGATGAAATTTATCTTCGTCCTGGATGAGAAGAGAAATTTAGAACCACAATTATGATTATGAGTTATTCATATGATTGTGGACCAGAACTGTTGATTGATGTTACAGGGATAAAACATTGTTGGTGGACTTTTAACATAGAGAAGATAATAGACTTTATGGTCTATTTGACTCTTCTAATGGATTGCTCGTTCCACTGCAACTATGGTTGAGACGTTTTATTATCTACCATATGTTCTAAATCTCTGATTCATTACTAACGAAGGCTATGGATAATTTAATTATCTTTAGTCATGATATTCTTTACTGGGCTAGTTGTGGTCACCCTTTTGCTTCACAATTCCTTTCAGGTAATAAGAATAGATGGGTCGAACAGGGGTAACAGGGGAATCGAACGGTGATCTCGCTAGCTGTGGAGGTTCTCCCTAAACAGTATAGAAAAGTGTGTTATATTTTATACATCATTTAGTAGTTATATTTAGTAAATCAAATAGGGTGAGGCGAACCCAACGTTGGAAGGGTGTTTTACCACTATCATACAAGATGTCTAATGACATGCGACTTTGTGTTATCATAAGACAGGGTTGTGCACATCCACTTGCTGAGTATATCTACGAGCACTACCTATATAATCTTGAAGTTTAGTTGAAGTATAATTTTCAATTAGAGATAGTGGAGATAATGATATGTCAAGAGAAGACTCACCATTGAAAAGAATATGATAGTAATCTTCTCATTTTTCTTTGGGGTCTATTGGGTCAACCAAGGATAATTCTGTGGGCATATGATATCTATCATAACCTAGACGCATGGCCTCCCATGTACGAAGGTTTCCTTGAGCACTTCCCAAAGATTTTAATTTCTAAAATAGTTATTGACTGTACCTTTATGTAAGGTGACATTGTGACGTACCATCCAAAGTTGGGACATGAGTCACAGTTGGTATATATTTGTATCAAAACTCACAACATATGTGTTGTTGTATTTTGCACGATAATTGTAGTAATAAATTTGTAGTTATTTTCTATACCATATTTTTGACGACTCAAAATAGATTGGATGGATTGGACCTATTTAGGGGGCGTTACAATTATCCTAAGAAAGTACATTGAATATACTATCAAAGTCAACTTATTATATTTCAAATTTTTTAATAAATTTGTTTAATTATTAATATTAAAATTGGTATTTGATTATAAAAGGTGAATTAGGATAAGTAAGGTCAGATAGATAGAGTAATAATACATGGTTAGATATTGAATTTAATGACAAAAGGAGAGTAATCGTTGATTTGGTTTTGTCTTGTAAGACTATTAGGGTCGCAATAAATTTCTTCTTATCTGAATAAATTTTCTTTGACTAAAATTATTAGATGGATTGTCGGTTATGGTTAATAATATTGCATGAGTATTAAACATGCACACGTGATGACTTAAAATAGATATAATTAGCACACTTAAATAGTAGGCAGTTACGTATATATTGAATACTCCCTCTGTTTCTAAAACATTGTCTTTTAAGATTAATGCACACAGATTAAGAAATGCAATTAATACCTATGAAAAATACTATATTACCCTTATTATAATTGGCTGAATCAATTAATTACCTTTGTAAATTTCAAAAAGGAGTATACATCAATTAATGCCAAGAACAAGAACTTTCAAATCACAGAGAGAGAAACAAAAAGGCGAGATGTCCTAGTGATCAATATCAATTTCTTTATAAACCATAAATCTCATAAACCACAATTGAAAAAAGCATTCACTTCAATTACACAAAAATCTTTAATACAAAGGCCACTCATCTCTCTGTTCTATCCCTACACACTCTGCCAAACAAAAAAAGAAACTAACCCACCCATCTCTCTGTTCTATTCCTACACACTCTGCCAAAAAAAAACTAACCTCATGAGAACTTCTGACAAACCAAGTAAAGACTCTCATGCCTCCCACTTAATAGAACTTGGGAAAATAATTTTTCAACATGAATCGAAATACTTCTTGAAGTTCTTCATTTTCAAAAACTTGATATGCTTCTTCAGGAAATTTATTCAAATCAAAATTACGATCTGCAGGTAAATTCAAATCAAAATCATGAACAATTTTCTTCTTTTTCGAGACAATTTTCTTCATATCTTCTTCATCTATATCCATTGTTTATCAGAAGTTTATGGTTATTGTATATGCTTTTGAAAGGAAATAGTAGAAAAGACGCCATTGTTATATGAATAAGCATCGAGAATTGAAGGAATTGGAAAGGTTGTTTGTCTGATCAAGAAGGGTTTTTTCTTTTTTGAGGAAAACGATTAAGAAAGAGAAAGGGTAAAATAGGAAAAAAAAGGGTTAATTTGCATTGATAAGCTCAAAACGTCAATGTTTTAGGAACAAAAATTACTCTCTAAAACGTCAATATTTTAGGAATAGAGAGAGTATAAAATTAGATAAAAAAATAAATTAATATTACATTGGGTGTCAGTAACAGTTAATATATATCATGGGCATTAAATATGCACACATAATAAAATAAAATGAGTATAATTATTATACTTAAATAGGATCCAAATCTGAGTCTCCATTTAACAATAATTCTAAGACGACAGAAATTTGCGATCGAGATTGACGACCGGGTGAGGTGGACGTGCCAAATAAGCATTATGAGAGCAAAAAAGCTCATTATCAAACAATCTCACATTATCCGTCACTTTCCAATCACTTTACCAAAATACTATATCTCTCTCTCACACCAAACTCTATGCTTCGCTGTCGTTGCTCCGCTACAAGGTATGTGATAGAAACGTAATTCATACATTTAATTATCCCTAATTTTGTCCTTTTAATTATATTAGTTTATTAAATTAATATGTTTTATTTTATTTTGTAGGATTTAATATTTATTGCAATAAAGTCAAAATCTTGGTGATTAAGCAATATTTAATGCTCTTATTCATATAAGGAATGTCCAAGAAGAATCCTACAAGGAGAAGGAAAGAGGTGGAACAATCTTAGTGCAATTCAAATCCAACAAGAGAAAGAAAAGTCTATTTGGAAGATCTTTTTGAGAAGTTGATTGCTACTAGGAAGTTGAATCCTACATGGAAAGAGAATCAAAGTGTCTAAGTTCAATGAATCTAAATTAGGGTTCAAAGTTATTTTCCTTATAAATAGGTCTCTTGTTTTAAAAGAGAATGAAGGAATTAAGTATTGTATTACTTTAGGTTAGGAGTAGGAGTAAATTAAATTATGTTTCTTGTACGCTTGTTGGATGATCGTGAATAAAGGGAGTTTTCTTATTTATTTTCAATCTTCTACTTTTTCTTTATTTTAGTTAATTTATTTATTTTCATGTCTAGTTAATTTCTTTAATCTAGGATGAAGATGAAATTAAATAATTATTCCTAATAATATTTTTTATCTCTTCTATTATTTATGCTTTTATGTTTAATTGATTTCGCCTTCATGTTTCGTTATTGAAATACATTCGTTTTATAGTTCTTATGTGATTTTAAATTAATTAAGAGGTTTTGATAGATTATTGTTAAGATATGAGTTTTTCATAATCCATGCTTGCTCAAAGAAGTTTTGATGGGTTATAGTTAATCCTTAAATTTTCATAGTCTATGCTTGCCCACGTTAATTGTAAATTACTAAATTAAAGGGAAGGGAGATCAAAATCATAATTTGAGTTATAAAAATAGAAGAGATTGAATTATATGTTATGTTTATTATTTAGTGGATTCAGATTCCTAGATTGCATTCTCGTTAATTGTTTTCATATTCTAGTTAATTAATTCTCAATCTTTATTTCTAATTCGCCTAAAATAAATATTAAGGAAACATTAAAATTAATCTAGTCTCTGTGGGTTCGACTTGTACTTGCCAGTTCTTCAATTAGACACTGTGCACTTGCAGTACATATTTTTATCACATCAAGTTTTTGGCGCCGTTGCCGGGGACTAGAATTAATTTTTATTTATTCCTTAATTTTTATTTATTCCTTAATTTTAACTTATTTTTTTTCAGGATTATTGAAGTGGATCGAAGAAGCGAAAAGATAAAGATTTTGTTTCTGTGCTTTCTTCGGTACTTCGTATCTCCATATTTTTTTTAAAAAAAATAAAAAAAATTGTAGTTTAGTTTTTTTTTTATATATATTTTTTATTTGTCGCATTCATGCATTCACTCACGTAGAGCACATCCTGTTAGGTTTTATTTTTTATTTTTTATTTTTTTGTCAAATATAAACTGTGGTGATTGCTGGAGGATTGAGGTACGTCAAAATTTCTCCTTCTTTCGTAATTCACAAAGTTTTAAGACATTTTATTTGTTTATAGTTTTTTTTTATTTGTGCATTTTCATCTTTAATCTAACATTAAGGGCACAACCTGTAACAAGATAAGGTGGGGATTTCATCACCCTTCCTTGGCCCACAAATAAACCAATTTACATTTTGCATGACCGTGACCTAATAAAATCAAGTAGACGTTGGCCCCTAGGACTCTCGAGCTCAATTAGGACAAGAAACTCCAAGAGGAGTCTGAATTTTAAATTAATCAAACTACTGGTGTCTAGGCAAGTGGTTCAAAAGGTATACGCCTAAAGATTATGTGGTTATTCAATTAGTCACCGTTTTTACGGAGAGACTCCCACCTTTCTTACACTTACCTGGCTAGTGGTATGATTAATTTTGAATTTGGTGGACCTTGCGGTGTAACTTGGAACAGTTAGGAGCTGTCTAGATTTTATTTAGGTTAACCTTAGAAGTAATTTTTTGTTTATTTTTTTTGTTTATTTTTTTGTTTTTTTTGTTGTTGTGCTTATCTGATTATTTGCTAATTAGTGTATGCAAAAAAAGTGTGGATTAGGGACGAAACATCTCGATTAGTGAGAAAACTTGATTTTTCGAATTTCACTTTAAAAGATCTCACTTTAACAAAAATGGAGGGCGCCCAAACTGTTTCTTTAAGGGATCGATGTTATCCTTCCTGCTCTGCCCAACCTTCATGTATTAGTCTACCACCGGTAACTGGTAATAATTTTGAACTTAAGCCACATTTTATAAATATGTTACCTAGGTTTACGGGGATAGAAGATGCATATTTATTTATTCAGGAATTTGAGGAAGTTTGTGCCTTAATGAAAATCCAACAATTGTCTGATGACTCAATTAGGCTAAGATTTATAACATTTGCTTTAAAAGATAATGCTAAAAAGTGGTTATATAGCTTACCAAATAATTCCATATCAACCTGGGAGGGATTTGTCGTTACATTTCTAAAAAAATATTTTCCAAATCATAAAACTGCTAAAATTAGGACTACAATTCATCAATTTTGCCAACTTGAAAAAGAGTCCTTCTGGAAATATTTTGATAGATTTAAAAATTTGTTATCCTAGTGCTGACACCACGGAATTGAAAAATGGAGATTGTGTCAAATTGCCTACGAAGATTTAGACTATCCCACTAAAACAATGTTAGAGTCAATGTGTCAAGGGGATTTTCTGAATAATGATGAGGAGAAGGTTTGGGAGTTTTTAGAAGACTTAGCAGAAAAAACCATGCAATGGGAAACCACCCGAGAGACAGATAAACCTAGTTCATCTAGGGGTGTTCATACAATTGACAATTCAATTGCTACAGAAGTTAAGTTGGCTGGTGTACTTAAAAGACTTGAAGATTTAGAAACTAGGGGACAATCACACGTGAACCAAGTCTCAACACCAACACCTTTATGTCTAAAGTGTAATTCACCAAGCCATGTGATTGAGGAATGTCCTAGAGTCGTGCCCCAATTTGAAGAATATGAACAAGTCAATGCAATGTTTCAACGACCTAGGAATGACCCATTTGCACCCACTTATAATCCTGGTTGGAGGAATCATCCTAATTTTGCATGGAACCAAGGACCCTACCCAAATAATTCTTCAAATCAGGTCAATCAGTCTGTAAATCAATCTTTTCAACCTTACCAAAAGTCAAATCCTGGTCCGTACCAAAATTCAAATCCAGCACCTCAATATCCACCAGGTTTTTCTAATGAAAGTGAGGAGATTTAGCACCTTAGAGAAGAGTATGGAAGCTTTAATAAAATCCGTTTCTCGCTTAAAAATTCAAATGAGTCGATTAGCCACCATAATAAATGAACAAGAGGTGGGTGAATTTTCTAGTAACTCTGAGGTTAATTTTGAAAATCTTGATGGTTGTGGAAATGATGAGGAAAATAGAAATTTTATATTCAATTCTACACAATTTGAGTCAAGCGTATTTGAGGAGTCTACAAATTATGAGTCTATGCCTAAAATTGATCATGTTGCATTTGATGAGTCGGTTGAAAAAGTTTATAAGCCTAAAGCTCCATACCCTGAAAGACTTATTCCTAAAAAACCACCCAGTGATTTTTTGGACCAACCCATTAAAGTAAACATGATACAAGAGTTGTCAATGACCCAAGAAATAAATGAAAATAGACTCTTGATTGAAAAAGATCCAATTGATTTTTTCTTAAATCACCTTGACCAAAATTGGAATGAATCTGAATATTTAGATAAGGTCAATGAGCTGTTGAGATCCACTACAAATAATTCAACTAAACTAGAACATGTATTTGAACCAACTCTTCCATCATTTGAACATGTTAATGAAAATTTTCTTGAGGTAACCTTGAAGAATAACTGTGATGAAAATTCTGACTATTTTCAATTTCCTAGACCTCCTGAAAATAATGAAAAGTTCACACTCACTTATCCATTTGTAACATTCATTTTTAGTCACATAATTTTTAGGATTTATAAAATTTGTAGATATGTACATTTGTTTTCTTTCTCACCACATCTTCTTGCAGAACAAATGCCCCGCATACAAGGTACAATTCTTTCATATCTTTGTTCTCTTTTCTTCATTTGCATACATTGAGGACAATGCATGATTTAGGTATGGGGGGAGTTTGTTTGTATTAGATTTTTTTTTCTTTTTACGAAAAAAAAACACAAAAAAATTAAAAAATTTAAAAAATTTTGTTTGACTTTTTATGAATTGAATTAATTCTAATAAGTGTTTATGGAGCAAAGCGCATGAGTGAGATTGAAAGATTTAGAACTCTTGAATTGTTGATAAGATACAAAATCTTAGTTCAAAACACCATCTGGATTTAAAATTAATTTAACAAACATTTTTGCACTTCACGTTTGCACTAATTCTTAGTTGTGGGGTATAAACCATGATTCGAGTAATTTCAAAAAAAAAAGAAAAAAAGAAAAAAGAAAAAAAAAGAAAAAAAAATGAAGTTGAGAAAAGTTGAAAAAAATAAATAAATAAATAACTGCTTCAATGTCCATTAAACGAAATAACTGGGTATCCAAGCCTTGGGAAGCATCGATATTCACGCTGAAAAGTATGATGGGTAAAAGCATCTTGACTAGTCTAATTTTGTGGCCTTTGTTACTCGAGTTAGTAAATCCTTAGGGGTGTCTCTACACCTAGTGCCCTAAAGCCATCTGGTTTGGGAGTCATTGGTCCAACGCTCGCTCTACATGGGTAACTCTGAAAAGCCTAAGAAAATGAGACATTGCACAAGTCAAGAATAAAAAAAATGGAGAAAAAGAAGGAAAAAAAGAAAGACAAAGGAAAAAAAGAGTTTGCTTGATGTTCATGATAAAAATCCCTACTAAGAGTTACATCACATACACATGCATGCATTACATGAAATTGATTTAATGAAGGATGGTGTCTAAAATGAAGATCGAGTATTTTTGATAAGGTGAAAGTGTGATTTTGAATTTAATCTTGCTTATGTATAATGCCCATAAATATTTAGAAGTTTTCTTTCAATTTCATAATTTGTTGAACCCAAAAATATTTTTAAATTTTGTGGGTATATTCACTGCAAACCCTCACGAGACACAACTCGTCCACTTGGGGTAACCTTGGGGTTTAAAGGCTTGTTGCACATGCTAAGTGCAATCGTGTTTCCTACGAAAATGGGGTATTGTAATTTTTGTTTTATTTTTATTTTTTATTTATTTTACTCGATGACGAGCAAAAGCTAGGTATGGGGGTATTTGATAGAAACGTAATTCATACATTTAATTATCCCTAATTTTGTCCTTTTAATTATATTAGTTTATTAAATTAATATGTTTTATTTTATTTTGTAGGATTTAATATTTATTGCAATAAAGTCAAAATCTTGGTGATTAAGCAATATTTAATGCTCTTATTCATATAAGGAATGTCCAAGAAGAATCCTACAAGGAGAAGGAAAGAGGTGGAACAATCTTAGTGCAATTCAAATCCAACAAGAGAAAGAAAAGTCTATTTGGAAGATCTTTTTGAGAAGTTGATTGCTACTAGGAAGTTGAATCCAACATGGAAAGAGAATCAAAGTGTCTAAGTTCAATGAATCTAAATTAGGGTTCAAAGTTATTTTCCTTATAAATAGGTCTCTTGTTTTAAAAGAGAATGAAGGAATTAAATATTGTATTACTTTAGGTTAGGAGTAGGAGTAAATTAAATTATGTTTCTTGTACGCTTGTTGGAGGATCGTGAATAAAGGGAGTTTTCTTATTTATTTTCAATCTTCTACTTTTTCTTTATTTTAGTTAATTTATTTATTTTCATGTCTAGTTAATTTCTTTAATCTAGGATGAAGATGAAATTAAATAATTATTCCTAATAATATTTTTTATCTCTTCTATTATTTATGCTTTTATGTTTAATTGATTTCGCCTTCATGTTTCGTTATTGAAATACATTCGTTTTATAGTTCTTATGTGATTTTAAATTAATTAAGAGATTTTGATAGATTATTGTTAAGATATGAGTTTTTCATAATCCATGCTTGCTCAAAGAAGTTTTGATGGGTTATAGTTAATCCTTAAATTTTCATAGTCTATGCTTGCCCACGTTAATTGTAAATTACTAAATTAAAGGGAAGGGAGATCAAAATCATAATTTGAGTTATAAAAATAGAAGAGATTGAATTATATGTTATGTTTATTATTTAGTGGATTCAGATTCCTAGATTGCATTCTCGTTAATTGTTTTCATATTCTAGTTAATTAATTCTCAATCTTTATTTCTAATTCGCCTAAAATAAATATTAAGGAAACATTAAAATTAATCTAGTCTCTGTGGGTTCGACATGTACTTGCCAGTTCTTCAATTAGACACTGTGCACTTGCAGTACATATTTTTATCACATCAGTATGCATCAAAACCTCATCTTCTTCTGCTTTCCATGGTAACACCCAGATGTCTCCTCCCATTCCCCTTCCCATTATGTATCCTCCTCCTCCTCCTACCATTACTCTCTCATATGCCTAAATTTCCAAAACCCTAAAAAGTTATTGGAAAAGGAAAATTTGGGTGTTGCTAGATTCTTTTCACTTGTAAATTTTGTGAAAATTCTTATTTTGGGTGTAAATTTTGTGCAAACCCTTGTGTTGTAAAATTGACAGTATTCTTTCCATAGTTAGATAGCAAGATAGATGGCTACAAATTATATATACAATAGTTTCATTCAATTTACCCTTTCTGCATTTTTTCCTTTCTGCAACTACT
The DNA here is from genome assembly GCA_020205505.1 of Panax japonicus. Classification (NCBI taxonomy): domain Eukaryota; kingdom Viridiplantae; phylum Streptophyta; class Magnoliopsida; order Apiales; family Araliaceae; genus Panax; species Panax japonicus. The sequence goes on along the minus strand of CM035111.1, from coordinate 8,060,876 downwards.
ACAATTACTTTGGCTTGCTTTAGGCCATTGTTTTGGTGGTTTGCCATTGAAAAGTTTGGAAGTAGTGTATTCTATTTTGGGGATTGAAAATTGGGATATATCTTACTTAGTGTTAGGCAATGATTTTTATAATATAATATTAACTAGGATTTTGTGGTGGGCCTAGCTAGGTAGTGGGGGTGTTATTTCTTTCTTTAGGAATTCAATTATGTAAGCACAATGACTTGTTATAACTTTTGTTTTTGGTAGTATAGTTTCATGGTGTGACATGTAGAGCTGAGGATGACTCATCCTACGCATTGACATTTTCTTAAGATATGTTGAAATTAGAAACAAAGAGCTCGATTAGCCTATTCTATTTTGGGTTTTTCATTGGCATTTTGTAAGATCCCAACTTTTATTAATAAAGATTAATTTTTTTTCAAAATATATTTTTGAATATTATGGTGTGGATTTGATATAATATTATAGTTGTGGGTAATATTTACAAATTTTGCAAAATAAGAAAGTTATTATAAAATATTCGATTAGTCAGGAAATATTTGTGACGCACCCAAAACAGGTATACATCACTCATTCTGAGTCGTCAAATACATGATACAGAAATCAAATACAAACTTTTTTTATTCAATACGACAAAACGTAGCTAAGAGTTTTTACATGAATATTGTCTAATAGACAATATTCAAACTCAAAAAGGAGTCATCATTACAATTATTATCACACTAAATAGTGAGGACTACTAAAACAACCATCTCGGACCGTCACTCCATTCCCCGACTAGTCTCGGCTACGTTCTCATTTCCTGAAGAGAACAATAAAAGAAAAAGGGAGAGCTCAACTAGTCCAGTAAAAAATATGATGACTAAGATAATGAAGAATAAATTATTGTTAGCCTTCAACAGTGTTAAACAACAAGTTTAACTGCAGCTGAACAACCAATCCGTTAGAAGAGTCAAGTAGAGCATGATATTTATTATCTTCTACGATTTAAAAAATCTATCATTAACTTTATAGCTGAGACACATCTTAACAAATAATTCATATCACTGAATTATCCATGCACTACGGGCCAAGGATATTCATTAGTATCACGTTCACGAATTATCCATGCACTATAGGCCAAGGATATTCGTGTAATCACCAATGGTCATGATCATACCAGCAACTGTCCATTAATGCACTACGGGCCAATGAGGACTTTTACCACATTAATTATAACATTACAAGTCATGAATATACCAAATGATCCCTGGTCATAATCATACCAATCAACAGTCCATCTATGCACTACGGCCAAAAATGACTTTCATCACAATATAAGCATGAGGATGATGACAATGATATAATAATTCAATTAAATGAAAATAAAGGATAAATTTTAAATATCTATAATTTAATTTATCCAGAATTCAATAATGTCCAAATTTTCAACATGATACTGCTTTGTGGAGTAAAATTCAAGAATAATTTTGTATCAAAAATGATTTGGACAGAAAGAAATCAATTTTTATCACGAATAGTACCCCAAGTGAATAGTACTCGAGTGAATAGTATCCCATGAATAGTACTTTAAGAATAGTATCCCGTGAATAGTACTTGTGAATAGTATTTTATGAATAGTACCCGTGAATAGTACTTTATGAATAGTACCGTATAAATGAATAGTACCCATGAATAGTACTCCAGCATGAAAAACTTAAAATTTAACAAGAATATGCAGAAAAATATCCATGTGAAATGATATTAGATGAAACGCAAATTTCAAGGATATTCTACTAATTTCACGAAGTATAGAAGCAATACTTTAACAAAAGGAGGGTATAATAAGGAATACGAGACGAAATAATATTACTCACATACTACAGAGTATGGAAGAAAATATTATTTCTTACGAATACTGAACAAAAATAATATCACTTACTTTAAAAGAAGACTAAATACTGGAATAGTGAAGTAGCAGAATACTCTTCTTATTCATCTCTATAGTTTCTCTCTCTATAATTGCTCTTGTGAGTCTTAGTGAATTGGTGAGAATGAAAGAAGAATGAACTTCTATTTATAGAAAAACATAGTTTTGATAATTGCACGATTAGGGGCTCGAATTCTTACAGTATAGTACCTTCACATATACCTTAATTTTTAATTTAGTCATGCAAGTATTATCAATCTTGCACCACCTCCCCTAATAGTACATGCATGTGAACCAATAGCTCCATACATGTGAACCAACAGTAATTTGCATGTGAACCAATAGCAATTAATTGCTCATTTATCTGATTAATTTCCCGATTGGTTAATTTAACATCCAGAAAGCAATTATTATCGAAATAAATGTCGATATCCACCAACACAAATAATCTCAACACAATAGAAATATTTTTATCAACAATTTCATCTTTAATCAACACAAACGTATTCATAATTAATAGTATAACTCACAATATTTAACAAACAGATCATTCTTAGGAAAGAGGGGGCTTTCCGATAAGGATTTCTCCCTATTGGCGCGCAATTAGGTGACCAAACCCCTTTTCTCAACAGAACTTTCTAGACATCGTCAATAATGCAAATAATAATATAAATAATTTTTTCGTCTCAATTATTGATTTAATAATATAAAATATTATGCAGATGATATTGTGACAATAATTGAATCAATAATATGAGAGATATTATGCAGCAATTACTGTAGCAATAATTAAGTATAATTGAGTGACTTCTCATGTAAGCATCAATAATCAATACTGTGTGTTACTATGCAATCACACGTATTACTGTACTTTTATCATTGGGTAGTTCAACAGTTTAACAGTAAAACTTTCGCCGTTATTTTTATAAAAAGATATTTTTGTCATTTTCTAACTTCGACAATAATTCTGTTGTGGGGTCCACCAATGATTGTGTCGTCGTACGAATATTCCCTATTAAAACGAATATTCCCCGACCAATCAAATATTTTATAACAACTTGCATACTTTGCAAAATTTATAAATATTACTCACAACTATAACATTATATCAAATCCACACCATAATATTCGTTTTAAATTTTACTCCACAAAGCAGTATCATATTAAAATTTTGGAAATTATTGAATTCTGGATAAATTAAATTATAAATCTTTAAAAATTTATCATTTGCTTTTTTTTAATTGAATTCTTATATCATTGTCATCATCCTAATGCTCATATTGTGATGAAAGTTATCTTTGGCCCGTAGTGCATATATGGACTATTGATTGGTATGATTATGACCAGGGATCATTCGGTATAATCATGACCCATAATGTTACAAATGATATGGTAAAATTCCTCATTGGCCCGAAGTGCATTGATGAATAATTGTTGGTATGAACATGACCATTGGTGATTACACGAATATCCTTGGATCGTAGTGCATGGATAATTCGTGGACGTGATACTAATGAATATCCTTGGCCCGTAATGCATGGATAATTCAGTGATGTGAATTATTTATTGAGCCGAGTCTCAGCGATAAAGTTGATGATAAACTTTTTAAATCATGGAAGATAGTAGATATCATGCTCTACTTGACTCTTCTAATGGATTGCTTGTTCCGCTGCAGTTAAACTTGATATTTATTGTATTTTATCAGTTTAACATTGTTGAAGGCTAACGATAATTTATTCAGCATTATCTTAGTCATAATATTTCTTACTGGGATAGTCGAGCTCACCATTTACTTTTATTGTTCTCTTCAGGAAATGAGAACGTAGCCGGGACTAGTCGGGGAATGGAGTGACGGTTTGAAATAGTGGTTGTAGTAGTCATCACAATTTTATAAAATAGTGTGATAATAATTGTAATGATGACTCCATTTGAGTTTAAATATTGTCTACTATACAATATTCGTGTAAAACTTTCAGCTACATTTTTGTCGTATTGTATAAGGAAGTTTGTATTTAAATTTTGTACCATGTATTTGGTGACTCAGAATGGGTGATGTATACCTATTTTGGAGGCATCACACATTTTCTTAACATAATTCCATTATGATTTTTGTTATATCATGCCATCACTCAATCACTTCTACTTCAAATTCACTACTACTTCAAATTCACTACTTTGTCAAAAAAATTATACAATTATCCTTAGGTTGAAACCTCTGTAATCGATCTATAAATTTTGATAGCTACGCATCAATTGATACGTGTAGCTATAATTTTTTTCCTCTCTCGCCCTCGCACACATGCAGATATCTAGTTAACTACTTATATTCTGTAAATTAAGTTTCTAAAGTTTAGATAAATTTATAATTTTATAGCTGGGGTTTTTTCTCTCAAAGAAAATTAGTGCATTCATTCTTTGTCCATAGAGGTTTGTCTATGTTGTTTGCTCAAATCATATCTAAGAATCACAAAAAGATTTGGAATTTCACTCTTCTAGACCATCTATAAAAAGATTTACAGTAGTAAGCGAGTTGGGTTCTTAGTGAAGATTAGATTGATTAATGTTTCAAAATCATAGAATGGGTTGTCTTCTAAATTGGGGCACAAAGTCTACAAATAGAGATTTGATGTGGGTTTTGCTGCTTTTTCCTCAAATGCCACTAAAATGCCCCTAATTAATGATTTCACCAAAAGGGTATGTGATTTTTTTGTAGTTTCTTTTAATTTATTAGGTTTTAGGTATTTCTTATTTTAAAATTTGTTAATGTTCATTTTTTCTTTACCTGATAGTGGTTTAACAATGCATTTTACTTATAAAATTTCAGGGATTACAAGGTAAACTTTTTATTTGTCATTTTTGTAGAAAAACAACATGGCATCAGGAAGTGTTCGGGCATAATTGGCCGACCCCTATGTGGGCTGAAGGCCTTGATTGGGAAGGGGTTATTGAGTCCAATGGGCCAAAGCTAGTAAGGGGGTTAGTAGTGTTTGTGGTCGGGCAGCAGAGTTCTTTGGGCTGGAGTCCTAATCTGATTGGTGGTGTTTGGGGTCGGGCGACCGAGTCCTTTAGGCCGGAGTCCAGACCAGGTTTATAGGGGTTCAGATGACTTGGGCCCATACAAATGGTTATTCGTCGTATAGACTCTAATGTGACAAGGAGTATGAATGGTTAATGTGTCAACCCGAGAATTTTTAATATTTTAAAAAAAATTATTAATTGATTTAAGGTTCAAAATTAGAACCTAGACAGAAAATTAGTGTATGCGTTTGATATTTTTGAGAAGGAATTTTGAGGATTTCAAAATTCTGTGAAGGATTTAGGTGAATTATTCAGGATTAAGGGAATACGTGAATATGTTTTGCGTATATGTGTACAATATGTGGTTGAGGGTTAAGGGTTGACCAGATAACCGATATCTGTAACAAACCCTAAGTATATATTAAGAACGTCAACGTTTAGTTAGAAAACCCTAGCGAATTATAAGAAACCCTAGAAACCGGTTCTAGAAACCCTAATTTCAGTTCCGGGAATCCGAAACCCTAATTCGGTATATGAAACCCTAGTTTGGGAATACGAATGCTATGTATAAGGTATAACGTTATCAAGTTATAATTAATTAGGAAAACCCCTAAAGATTTACTCGAAACCCTAACAATTAGAAAACCTAATTATTAGAAACCCTAATTTCGGGATTAAGAACCCTAATTTATAATTAGGAAAAACCTGAGTGTTAATTTAATAATTTTAATGTTAATTAGGATATATTAATTCTAATTTTCAAGTTAAGTAATTAGAAAACCCTAAACTAATTACAAAATCTAATTTCTAATTTAGAAAATTATTTTTATATTAGAAACCCTAATTTTTGGGTTGTATACCCTAATCCGTGATTTTGACCCTAATTGCTAAATTAGCAATTTTAATTAGAAATTATTAATCCTAATAATTAGCAATATTTAAATTATGATTAAGAAATTTTAATATAATTAGAAAATTCTAATTATAATTTAGAAATATTAATTTTATTTCTAAAACCGAATTTTTGGAAATCTTAGAAATTAAAATTTTGCAAAGTTAAGGGTTATACCCTAAACCCTAAGGGTTTGGCCAATTGTCTAAAATGCCATTAAAATTAATTGCTAAATGACTATTTTTCCCTTTGTGCATTATTTGATATAACTTGTAGATCTAACCCTATTCTTGGTTGTTCACAAACCCTAGCCTATGCATGTGACTAATATCAGCAACAATCAACCATACTTGTCAGCCATTACATTGCATACAACATGTATATAGATTAAAGAAAGAGAAAAGTCTCGCTTGACTTTTCATTTTCTCTGAACCCACCCTCTCTCTTCATTTTTGAAATCTAGAGTGAGATAGAGAGAAAAATAAAGCTATGTTAGCCTCTTATCCAGCCAAGAACAGTAACCAAAAGTCAGAATCAAAGATCAAAGCTCAAAATGGTATAGAACCCTAATTTTTAGAAATCATACGATCTGATGTTATATGTTGTAATTGATTGGTTAAAGTTGTGTATTAGGGTATCTATAAGTGATCTGGGTTGATAGATCATGGATCTATAATACTTAGATGCACGAATCAAGCATTTTTAGAAGTCTGGAAAAATGGAGAAATTTGGCCTGACAGTCGAATGTCAGAGGCCTTAGATCTTCCTATGTTAATGATTTGTGTTTTTTAAGTTTTAAACTTGTAGTATGTTATGTTGTCTTTGTTCTGAAACTTGAAACATAGCCATATCATGTCTAGATCGTAACTTATGAGCAGTCAAAGGTCGTTGACCGGCCACGAATTTTGGTTTCTGGGTAACCCAGAAACCCAAAAATTTCTGACAACCTTTTGATGGCCTCTGATCTTCCTACTGTTAATCGATCTGGCCATGTTTGTGTAATATAATTGTAGATTGACATTTAGGCTTCACGTTCATGCTTATAGAACTCAAACATCATGTATAGAATCAAAGATAAGAAGGGTCAAAGTAGGGTTGACCGGCTGTTCTTGAAGATTTCTGGAAAACCCAGAAACCTTCATGTACGAGTTTTTGTCAGACTTTGACCAGCCATAATATTCTTGGTGTGATGATGAAATGATGATATGTTGCTATATAATTCTTCCCTGACATCCCTAGTTCATGGCGGAATCAATAAAACATACAAACAAAGCCCAGATTGCACGTTATAAGGATTGGTAGATGGACACGTAGACTGTTCTTCAATTCTGGAAAACCCAGTAATTGAAGAACGGGTCTGACAACGATTTGGAGGGCTTGGATCTCTCTGATCAATTAAGTAATGGTCATGAAACTTGATTATAATTATATTATTACACTTATACTAAAGTCTTAATACAAAGTATTAGCCTAGAATCAACACGAACCTACATTAATTTCTGGTCAAAGTACTAACCTTGTAAACTGGCATGATTTCTGGGCAAGGCTCAAGAACACGTGAAGAACACCAACATCGACGGATTTGTCGCCTAAAAGCCCTATAGCGACGCTTAATTACTGAAAATTATTAATTAATTAAATAAATAGAAAAAATGATTTTAAATTATTAAAAATACTAAATAAATTCTAAAAAATTATTTTAAATTCTGAAAATTAGTTTTTTATTATTTTGAGTATATTTCATAAATATTTAATATTTTTGGAATATAAATGGTATTTAATTTATTTAATTATAATATTAAATAAATAATTTAAAAATGATTTTAATTCATGAAAAATTATATTATGATATTAGAAAATATTTTAAGTTATTTTTGATGACTTTTAATATTTTGTGATAAAATTCATTAATTAATAAATATTATTGATAATTAGTTTATTTAATAACTATATTAAATAAATTATGGAAAAATAGAATTAATGATTTATAAATCATATAAAAATGATTTAAGTGTTATAAAAATATTTTAAGTTATAAAATATAACTTATGATATTTTGTCATGAAAATATTAATATTTTAATATTAATAGTAATTACCGGATAATGAATTTAATTGTTTAAAAATCATATAAAGGTGATTTTAAGGTATAAAAAATACTTTGTGATATTATAAAATATATTATAATATTATGATATGTATTTCATTAATATTTGATAATAAATAAATATTAATGATAAAAGAATTATGTGGTATTTGATTCATTTAAATACGATTTTAATGATTGAAAAATCAAGATAAATAGTAATAATTATTTAAAAATTATTACGAGCATATGAAAAATATTTTGACTATTAATAAATTATCTGAGATAATTGTTAAGTGTTTAGTCAGAGTTTAATTAAACTTAAACTCGAAGTTTTGTCCAACTAGACCGCTGGGATATCAGATTTGTGTCGGGTTCAACTCAAACTGCAAAAGCTTGACTTGATACCGAGTCTTATGTGTGTTATAGATTGATAGGATTATGTTTTATGTGTTTAGATTATTCTATGTATATATATATATATATATAATAGTATTTTATTGTGATGATATTATTCTAATATTGGAGATCTATATTACTAATATTAGGTCTTCAGATAAAGCGTTATAAATTGCGTTGCGGTAATCAACGGTTCAGGCAAGTTTGTTTTTACTTAACTATACTAAGAGTGTTTCATTCGGATAAGCTTATGGTTAATCATTGCTGGTTGCCATGAATTGTACTCTGTACATATTGCATGTATAAGTTAGGTATGAAAGGCTGATCACCTTCATTACCAGTTGGTTCAGATATATTTGTTCATGTATAATACTTGTTCAGTCATAAATTTGTTACTGCTAGTTCACAATTATATTGTTGAATTATAGCCAGTGAATTATTCAAATTATTTCAATCATGATATATCGTTATATTGTTGAATTTAAACTTGCTGGGCAATTCTTATGCTCACCCTTGCTATATCATGATAAAACATTACAGATTAAGGCAAATGCGTCGGATACAAGGAAATGTTAAAGACAGTGCCAGCTAAAATTTAATGTGCGCGATTAGTTTTATAATAGTGTAGTTTGATAATAATGTTATGTGTTAGAAAAGTTATATATGTGTATTAAGTTAAGGTTACTCGACCTTGGAGAAAAATGTGTAATGTCTAATGTATAAACAATTTATGTTTATATCTTCCGCAAATATAGTAATAATGTTAGAATGATCGAACCGGATCCTCGGTGATTCGGGACCTCGGATTCGGGGTCCTCACAGTTAAGGATTCCAATCCTAACCATATTTAAATACCATTTTCAAAGGTAGGTGTTTGGATTATATCCAAATTCCTCCTTATAAGGAGATTGAGTTAGACCCAAATATAGAAAATTGCCATATTTAGGAGTCCTAATCTGATTTGAAAATTGGCTTTAGGGTGAAGAGAACAGCTATAAGTACAAGGCTTGACTTCAATTAACAGGTAATACACCTTTGAGCACTAAACATTAAAGCCTTCATTGTTAAATCTTGTTCCGCCTGTACTCATTCTCACACCAGAGCTATCACCCGACGGCATAAACCGTCAAGCTTCCTGTGTGATTTCGTTACTGTGTAGGTTCAAGCGCGTGGATTTGGTGATTGGACGCGCTGACGAAACTTGGCGTTAACATTGGCGCTAGAAGGAGGGGTTTTAGTGCTTTAACAATCACTCTGAATTTTTTAGGTTGAAAGTCATGGCGAACAGAGATAGTGAATCTTCAAGCCAAGAAAAGTCAAAGACTCATCAAATGACACAGGTGAGAGGATCAGTTAAAGATAGGCTAGGGTCCAAAAACCAGGAAGGTGGTTCTAAGCATACCCTGGCAGCACGCCGGCGACTGTTTTTGTAAGACCCCAACTTTTATGAATAAAGAATAATTTTCTCGAAATATATTTTTGAATATTATGGTGTGGATTTGATATAATGTTATAGTTGTGGGTAATATTTACAAATTTTTCAAAGTAAGCAAGTGGTTATATAATATTCGATTGGTCGGGGAATATTCGTTTTAATAGGGAATATTCGTACGACGACACCGTCATTGGTGGACCCCACAACGTAAGTATTGTCGTAGTAAGAAAATGACAGAATTATCTTTTTATAAAATAACAGCGAAAGTGTTACCGTTAAAACTGTTGAACTACCCGGTAGTAAAAGTAAAGTAATACGCGTGGTTGCATAGTAGCACACGGTATTGATTATTGATGCTTACGTGAGAAGCCACTCAGTTATACTCAATTATTGTTATAGTAATTGCTGCATCATATCTCTCATATTATTGATTCAATTACTGTCACAATACCATCTGCATTATATTTATTATTATTAAATCAACAATTGAGATGCCAAAGTTATTCATATTATTATTTGCAATATTGACAATGTCTAGAAGTTCTGTCAAGGAGCGGTTTGGTCACCTAATTGCGCGCCAATAAGGGGAAATCCTTATCGAAAAGCCCCCTCTTTCTTGGGAACGAACTGATTGTTAAATATTGTGAGTTATAATATTAATGATGAATAAGTTGTGTTCATTAAAGATAAATTTGATAGTTCCATTGTGTTGGGATTATTAGTGTTAGTAGAAATCGACATCTATTCCGATGATAATTGATGTTTGGGGGTTATATTGATAAATCGGGTAATTTATCGAATAAATGAGCAATTAATTGCTACTAATCCACATGCTTATATAACTATTTGTTCACATATGTGTACTATTGAATCAGATTCTTGTACTATTAGGGGAGTTGGTGCAAGATTGATAATACCTGCATGACTAAGTTAAAAATGGAGGTATAGTTGAAGGTATTATACTGTAATTAGTTTTTTCACATGATTATACTATTCAGTCACATGAATGTACTATTAATTCACATTATTTACTATTAGGGGAGGTGGTGCAAGTTTGTTAATACTTGCAGGACTAAATTAAAAATGAAAAAAAGAGGAAGGTATTATACCGTAATATTTCGAGCCCCAAAACGTGCAATTATCGAAACTATATTTTCCTATAAATAGAAGCTCATTTTTCCTTCATTTCTCACCAATTCAAAAAAGCTTTAGAGCAATTATTTTAGAGAAAAATTATAGAGAGAAAGAAGAAGAGAAGTCTGCTACCTCACTATTCCAGTATCCAGTTTTTCTAAGGTAAGGGGTATTATTTCTTTCGTGTTCTTGAAGAGAGCTATTGTTATTCCATCCCTTATTATTCTGTTGGAACATCCTGTTTGTGCGAATTACGCATGACTTCGTTCCGTTATTTATTATTCTGTTGGAATAACCTGTCTATGCAAAGTACCTCATACATGGTGAAATTCTTCTGTTATTCCATTTTTTATTATTCTGTTGGAACAACCTGTCTGTGCATATTACGCATGACCTGGTTCCATTATTTATTATTCTGTTGGAATAACATGTATATGCGGTCTATCGCATGCATGGTGAATTATTCTGTTATTCCATTCTTTATTATTCAGTTGGAATATCCTGTCTGTATATTTACGCATGACCTGGTTCCATTATTTATTATTCTGTTAGAATAACTGGTCTGTGCGGTCTATCGCATGCCTGGTGAATTCTTTTGTTATTCCATTCTTTATTATACTCAGTTGGTTAAAGTTTTGGCTTTTATACTCCATGAAATTAGTGGAAACATCCTTGATATTTGCGCTTCATCCAGTATCTTTTCATGAAAATATTCTTCTGAGCATTCTTGAATTTTACTCCACAAAGCAGTATCATGTTGACAATTTGGAAGTTATTGGTTCCTGGATAAATTAAATTTTGAACTTTTTTTATTGAATTCTTATATCATTGTCATCATCCTCATGTTTATATTATGTTGAAAGTCATATGTGGCCTGTAGTGCATAGATGGACTTGGTATGATTATGTAAAAGTCCTCATTAGCCCATAGTGCATTGATGGACAGTTGTTGGCATGATCATAACCATTGATGAATGCACGAAGATCTTTGGCCTGTAGTGCATGGATAATTTATAGTCGTGATACTAATGAATATCATTGGCCGTAGTGCAGGGATGATATGGTTTATTTATTAAGCTGAGTCTCAGCGATAAAAGTGATGAAAAACCTTTTAAATCATAGAAGATAGTAGATTTTATTCTCTACTTGACTTTTCTAATGAATTGCTTGTTCCGCTGTAGTTAAACTTGATGTTTGTTTTATTTTATCAGTTTAACACTGTTGAAGGCTAACGATAAATTATTCTTCATTATCTTAGTCATAATATTTTTTATTGGGCTTGTTGAGCTCACCCTTTCTTTCACTGTTCTCTTTAGGAAATGAGAACGTAGTCGGGACTAGTCGGGGAACAGAGTGACGGTCCAGATGATAGCATTAATAGTTCTCACTATTTTGTTAAATAGTGTGACAATAAATATAATGACTCCATTGAGTTTTTATATTGTCTAGATGACAATATTCTTATTAAAAACTCTTAAATTATATTTTGTCGTATTTTACACTACTGTTGTATAATTAAGTTGTATTTGACTTTTGTATCATGTATTTGGCAACCCAAGATGGGAGATGTATACCTATTTTGGGGGCGTCATAGTTGGTATCAAAGCTTAAGGATATGATCACTGACTGAGATGTGAGACAAGAACTAGGAGGGGAGAAGCGGGAAATTCCTTCGCTAGTATAACCTACCTAATTTATTTGGTATTTATTTGGTCGGTTAGAGTATAGGGATAATATGTGACATGTCAATTAACCCTTGTTTTGTGGCAATATTTGAAAATGACATCCGAGAATGTTGAGAATAGCAATGGAGCGCATATGAAACCGTTGAGTCTCCACATATCAATAATCAGGATAATGTGCATCAGGAAGGCGATAATCCTCATGCAAACAACAACACTGACCAACTGATGACCGATGGAATGTTCAGAGGCTTTATGAAATTCATGAAACATCAGGCGAGAGCGGCTCCTGTCCAAAATATAGGTGAAAACACTAGAAACTCTCGGACGGTCACCGCTAAACAGTTCAAGGAGCTGGGACCACTGGAGTTTATTGGAGAGCCAAAACCACTTAAGGCGGAGGTGTGGATAAAGTAGATTACCAAGATATTTGATGTTTTGGGATGCTCCGAGGAGCAAAAGGTTCCATTTGCCACCTTTATGTTGCGAGGAGAGGCAGATTACTGGTGGGATTTGGTAAAGTGTACTCAACCTGACGCACTGAAGATGTCTTGGTAGAAGTTCCAAGAACTATTCAACGACAAGTACTTTCCCGAAAGTATTCGTCACATGAAAGAAGTAGAGTTCATCAAGTTGGAGCAGAACAATATAACCGTGTTACAGTACGAAGCTAAGTTTGTCGAGTTGTCCCAATTTGCGTCTCACTTAGTTGACAATGAGGAGAGAATGACGCGGATGTTTCTAAGAGGTTTAAAACCCGAGATACGTTAATGTGTAATTTCTCATAAACTGTGTTTGTATTCAGATGTTGTTAATAGGGCTCAGTTATTGGAGCGCGATAACGAGTCAACTCAACCAAGAGAAAGCAGCCGGAAAAATGATAATACCAGTGGTAGCAGTCATCAAAGCGGTGACAACAAATGTGGAGGGAATCAACATGCCAGAAATGGTAACCACTTCGGTGGTAATCATGGCCAAGACAGTAAAAATGGACATTTCAAGAAAAGGAGATTCAACAATGATGGAAAGACGTCAGCACCAACACCCGTTGTTAAGGAAGGAGAATGACCACCTATCATATGTTTCAAATGCGGAGGGGAGAGACATATCAGTCCAAACTGCGCGATGCAGTCTAAAGCGTGTTATAATTGTGGAAGAGAAGGTCACCTAGCCCGATTTTGTCGTGCACCAAAGACAAGTCCAGCTGGGATGGAGGCACCAAAGGCCGTCCAAGAAAAGTCAAAGCTGGTAGTTCAAGGGAGAGCGTTTGTCGTAACCTCCCAGAAAGTAAGGAACCCGAACGAGGTCATCACGGATAAGCTTATCATAAACTCTAGCGAAGTTTATACCTTATTTGATACCGGTTCTACCCATTCTTTTATTTTTCCTACTTGCGTTCAACGTTTAAATTTGACTTCGGAGAAATTAGACTTTGACTTATCGATTGAAACTCCGCTGGGAGAAACCTTCATTACATCCACTGTTTATAAGTCTTGTTTGATTTAAATCGGTAACCGCACGTTACCTGTCGATCTTATTTCTTTAAAAATACTTGCATTTGACGTGATTCTAGGGATTGATTGGTTAACTACTCATCATGCTAAAATTGATTTTTTTTGTAAGGTTGTTAGCTTTTATATTCCTAATCAACCTATTATACGAATTCAAGTGACCAAACCATTAAAATCAATCACAGTCATCTCAATCCATAAAGCTATTCGTTTATTGAAAAACGGATGTCAAGCTTTCTTATCTCATGTCACAGATTTAAACAAAAATACGTCAAATTTGAAAGATATTTCTATTGTTAATAAATTTCCTGACGTATTCCCTGAAGAACTTCATGGCCTACCCCCAGAGCGTGAAATTGAATTTTTTATCGACCTTGAACTCGGTACAAAACCCATTTCCAAAGCCCATATCGAATGGCTCCTATTGAACTTCAGGAGTGAAAGACCCAATTGCAGGAATTGTTAGACATCGGTTTCATTCGTCCTAGTACGTCTCCTTGGGGTGCTCCTGTTCTATTCGTAAAGAAGAAAGATGGAAGTATGCGACTTTGTATTGATTATCGGGAGTTGAATCATGTCACCATAAAAAATAGGTACCCATTGCCTCGCATTGATGACATGTTTGACCAGTTGCAAGGCGCCAAATTCTTTTCAAAGATTGATCTTCGTTCCGGATATCATCAGTTGAAGATTAAAACTAATGACATTCCAAAGACTGCTTTCAGAACTCGGTACAGGCATTATGAATTCTTAGTCATGTCTTTTGGATTGACTAATTCTCTTGTTGCCTTCATGGATATGATGAACATAATATTCAAGGAATATTTGGATCACTTTGTGGTCATCTTTATTGATGACATCCTCATATACTCCAAAACCCATGAAGACCATGACCAACACTTGAGGCTGATACTCCAAAAGCTTCGTGAAAACAAGCTATATGCCAAGTTAAAGAAATACGAGTTCTGGCTTGAGGAAGTTGCATTCCTTGGGCATGTGATATAAAATCATGGGATATCTGTTGACCCGACAAAGATTGAAGCAATTCAAAGCTGGGAGCAACCTAAATCAGTGACCGAAGTACGTAGCTTTCTCGGCTTAGCTGGTTATTATCGGAGATTCGTAGAAGAGTTTTCTCGAATCGCTACTCCATTAACTCAGCTGACTCGAAAAGATACAAAATTAGGTTGGAGCGAGGAATGTGAGAAGAGTTTTCAAGAACTCAAGAGGAGACTCATTTCAGCACCTGTTCTGACAATACCATCTGGCTCGGAAGGATTTATCATCTATAGTGATGCTTCAGGCAAAGGGTTAGGTTGTGTTCTCATGCAACATGGGAAAGTCATAGCCTATGCCTCATGACAACTTAAAGAATATGAGAGGAATTATCATACTCATGATCTAGAGTTGGCAGCAGTCGTTTTTGCGCTTAAGATTTGGAGGCATTACCTGTATGGAGAGAAGGTGGAGATTTATACGGATCATAAAAGCCTCAAATATTTCTTCACTCAAAAGGAACTTAACACGCGGCAACGAAGATGGCTTGAGTTGTTGAAAGATTACGATCATACCATTCAATACCATCCTGGAAAAGAGAACGTAGTAACTGATGCATTGAGTAGAAGATCATATTCAAGTACGAGTACATTATTGTTAACGCAAAGGCCCATTTTATATGACTTACAAAGGATGGAGATAGAGTTAAAGACTCTAGGGACCCATGTGATGATGACGAATATACGAGTAGAACCGACTTTAATCGATAAAGTTAAAGCTGCTCAAGCTACAGATCTGGAGCTGATGCGTATGAGGAAGAAAGTGCAAGAAGGTGCTATGCCGGAAGCAAGAATCGATGAAGAAGGAATACTTCGAGTCAACTCCAGACTTTGTGTTCCTAACAACCCTGATTTAAAGTATAAAATCATGATGGAGGCGCACAACACACCGTTTGTAATCCATCTTGGGAGTACCAAAATGTATTGTGATCTTCGACATACATTTTGGTGGAGCAATATGAAGAGAGAGATAACGGAGTTTATCTCAAGGTGTTTAACTTATCAACGAGTCAAGGCGGGGCATCAAGTACCAAAAGGTCCATTGTAACCACTTGAAATTCCAGAATGGAAGTGGGAGCACATTACCATGGATTTCATTACTGGTCTTCCCAAGGTTTCTCAAAGTATAGATGCAATTTGGGTCATTGTTGATATATTGACCAAGTCTGCTCATTTCTTACCTATACAAGAAACTTATACACTTGAACTTCTTGCTCGTATGTACATAAACGAGATTGTAAGACTGCATGGTATGCCGGTATCCATAGTTTCTGATCGAGACCCAAGATTCACTTCAAGATTTTAAGTTAGTTTGCAAAAAGTTATGGGTATGGATTTACGATTTAGCTCGACATATCATCCTCAGACAGACGGGCAGTCGAAGAGGACTATTCAAACTCTTGAAGATTTATTAAGACTCTGTGTCCTTGACTTCAAAGGAAGTTGGGAAAAGTTCTTACCATTGGTGGAGTTTTCCTACAACAACAGTTATCAAGCAAGTATTGACATAGCTCCATTTGAGGCGTTGTATGGAAGAAAGTGTCGTTCTCCAGTATGCTGGGATGAGGTGGGTGAAGCAACGTTGTTGGGACCGGAGTTGGTACGTATGACTATGGAAAAGATTCAAACGATCCGATAACGTATAAAAACCTCACAAGATCGACAAAAGAGTTATGCTGATCTTCATCGAAAGGACGTGGAATTCGATATTGGAGATCATGTGTTGTTACGTGTTGGTCTATGGAAAGAAGTTATGAGATTAGGAAAGAGAGGAAAGATCAACCCTCGATTCATTGGCCTATTTTTAATCCTTGATCGAGTAGAAATTGTGGCCTATAGACTCGCCTTACTGCCAAGTATGTCTCGTGTTCATAACGTTTTTCACATATCTATGTTACGTAAATATATGAAAGAACCGAACCACATTATTGAATTAGAACCCGACGAGATAGAGGAAGATTTAACGTATGAAGAGTTACCTGTTAAAATCTTGGATAAAAAGGATCATATTCTACGCTCTAAAGTTATACCTCAAGTCAAAGTTTTGTGGAGAAACCATGATGTTGAGGAAATGACCTGGGAGTTAGAATCTAAAATGAAATCAAGGTATCCTCACCTCTTCGATATACCAGGTACGTACCCTAATTTTGAGGACAAAATTTCATAAGAATGGGAGGTTGTAAGACCCCAACTTTTATGAATTAAGAATAATTTTCTCGAAATATATTTTTGAATATTATGGTGTGGATTTGATATAATGTTATAGTTGTGCGTAATATTTATAAATTTTGCAAAGTAAGCAAGTGGTTATATAATATTCGATTGGTCGGGGAATATTCGTTTTAACAGAGAATATTCGTTCGACGGCACAATCATTGGTGGACCCCACAACGGAAGTATTGTCGTAGTTAGAAAACGACAGAATTATCTTTTTATAAAATAACGGCGAAAGTGTTACCATTAAAACTGTTGAACTACCCGGTAGTAAAAGTAAAGTAATACGCGTGGTTGCATAGTAGCACACGTTATTGATTATTGATGCTTACGTGAGAAGTCACTCAGTTATACTCAATTATTGCTACAGTAATTGCTGCATCATATCTCTCATATTATTGATTCAATTATTGTCACAATATCATCTGCATTATATTTATTATTATTAAATCAATAATTGAGACGACAAAGTAATTCATATTATTATTTACAATATTGACAATGTCTAAAAGTTCTGTCAAGGAGAGGTTTGGTCACCTAATTGTGCGCCAATAAGGAGAAATCCTTATCGAAAAGCCCCCTCTTCCTGGGAACGACCTGGTTGTTAAATATTGTGAGTTATAATATTAATGATGAATAAGTTGTGTTGATTAAAGATGAATTTGATAATTCCATTGTGTTGGGATTATTAGTGTTAGTGGAAATCGACATCTATTCCGATGATAATTGATGTGTGGGGTTATATTGATAAATCGGGCAATTTATCAGATAAATGAGCAATTAATTACTACTAATTCACATGCTTATATAACTATTTGTTCACATGTGTGAACTATTGAATCACATTCTTGTACTATTAGGGGAGTTGGTGCAAGAATGATAATACTTACATGACTAAGTTAAAAATGAAGGTATAGTTGAATGTACTATACTGTAATTAGTTTTTTCACATGATTATACTATTGAGTCACATAAATGAAGTATTAATTCACATTATTTACTATTATGGGAGGTGGTGAAAGTTCGTTAATACTTGCAGGACTAAATTAAAAATGAAAAAAAGAGGAAGGTATTATACTGTAATATTTTGGGCCCCAAAAAGTGAAAGTATCGAAACTATATTTTCCTATAAATAGAAGCTCATTATTCCTTCATTTCTCTCCAATTCACAAAAGCTTTAGAGCAATTATTTTAGAGAGAAATTATAGAGAGAAAGAAGAAAAGAAGTCTGCTACCTCACTATTCCAGTATTCAGTTTTTATAAGGTAAGGGGTATTATTTCTTTCATGTTCTTGAAGAGAGCTATTGTTATTCCATCCCTTATTATTCTGTTGGAACATCCTGTCTGTGCGAATTACGCATGACCTGGTTCCGTTATTTATTATTCTGTTGGAATAACCTGTCTATGCGAAGTACCATATACATATTGAAATTCTTCTGTTATTCCATTCTTTATTATTCTGTTGGAAAATCTTGTCTGTGCATATTACGCATGACCTAGTTCCATTATTTATTATTATATTGGAATAACCTGTCTGTGCGGTCTATCGCATGCATGGTGAATTCTTCTGTTATTCCATTCTTTATTATTCAGTTGGAATATCCTGTCTGTGCATTTACACATGACCTGGTTCTATTATTTATTATTCTATTGGAATAACCGGTCTGTGCGGTCTATCACATGCCTGATGAATTCTTTTGTTATTCTATTCTTTATTATACTCAGTTAGTTAAAGTTTTGGCTTTTATACAACATGAAATTAGTGGAATATCCTTGATATTTACGCTTCATCCAGTATCTTTTCATGGGAATATTCTTCTGAGCATTCTTGAATTTTACTCCACAAAGCAGTATCATGTTGACAATTTGAACGTTATCGGTTCCTGGATAAATTAATTCTTGAACTTGTTTTTATTGAATTCTTATATCATTGTCATCATCCTCATTTTTATATTATGTTGAAAGTCATCTGTGGCCTGTAATGCATAGATGGACTTGGTATGATTATGACCAGGGATTATTCGGTATAATCATGACCGTAATGTTATAAATGATGTGGTAAAAGTTCTCATTGGCCCGTAGTGCATTAATGGACAGTTGTTGGCATGATCATGACCATTGATGAATACACGAATATCCTTGGCCCGTAGTGTATGGATAATTTGTGGTCGTGATACTAATGAATATCATTGGCCGTAGTGCAGAGATGATGTGGTTTATTTATTAAGCTGAGTCTCAGCGATAAAAGTGATGAAAAACTTTTTAAATCATAGAAGATAGTAGATTTTATTCTCTACTTGACTCTTCTAATGGATTACTTGTTCCGCTGCATTTAAACTTGATGTTTGTTATATTTTATCAGTTTAACACTGTTGAAGGCTAACGATAAATTATTCTGCATTATCTTAGTCATAATATCTCTTACTGCATTATCCCTATTAGCGCTCAATTAGGTGACCAAACCTCTTATCTCGACAGAACTTTCTAGACATCGTCAATAATGCAAATAATAATATGAATAATTGTGTCGTCTCAATTATTAATTTAATAATACAAAATATTGTGACAATAATTGAATCAATAATCTGAGATACTATGCAGCAATTACTGTGGCAATAATTGAGTATAACTGAGTTACTTCTCACGTATGCATCAATAATCAATACCGTGTACTACTATGCAACCACGCGTAATACGGTACTTTTACCACCGGGTATTTCAACAGTTAATGGTAAAACTTTCATTGTTATTTTTATAAAAGTTATTTCTGTCATTTTCTCACTCC
Source organism: Panax japonicus (assembly GCA_020205505.1). Lineage (NCBI taxonomy): Eukaryota > Viridiplantae > Streptophyta > Magnoliopsida > Apiales > Araliaceae > Panax > Panax japonicus. The sequence goes on along the minus strand of CM035111.1, from coordinate 8,040,754 downwards.
GACAGTAATTTTATTGTGGGGTCCACCAATGATTGTGTCATCGTACGAATATTCCCTGACAAACAAATATTCCCCGACCGAATATTTTATAACAACTTGCATACTTTGAAAAATTTGTAAATATTACCCGCAACAATAACATAATATCAAATCCACACCATAATATTAAAAAAATATTTCGAGAAAATTAAATCTTTATTCATAAAAGTTGGGGTCTTACAACCTCCTTTTCTTATGAAATTTCGTCCTCGAAATTGGTGTACGTACCTGGTTTGTCGAAGAGGTGAGGATACCTCATTTTTATTTCAGATTCTAACTCTTGAGGTATAACCTTAGAGCGTAGAATATATTCTTTCTTATCCAAGATTTTAACAGGCACCTTTTCATACGTTAAATCTTCCACTATTTCGTCTAGTTCTAATTCAATAATGTGGTTTGGGTCGCCCACATATTTACGTAATATCGATACATAAAAAAACGTTATGAACACGCGACATACATAGCAGTAATGCGAGTCTATAGGCCACAGTTCCTACTCATTCGAGTATTTCAAATAGACCCATAAAATTGAGGGTTGAGATTTCCTCTCTTCATCGATTCTCGCTTCTAGAATAACGCCTTCTTGCACATTCTTCTTCATATTCATCAGCTCTGATTATGTAGCTTGAGCGGCTTTAACTTTATTGATTAAAGTCAATTCTAATCGTATATTCGCTATCTTCACGTAGGTTCCTAGAGTCTTTAACTCTATCTTCATCTTTTATACGTTGTACGAAATGGGACTTTGTGTAAACAACGTCGCACTCGTAACCGCATACGATCTTCTACTCAATGCATCAGCTACCACGTTCGCTTTTCCAGGATGGTATTGAATGTTATGGTCGTAATCTTCAACAACTCGAGCCAACGTCTTTGGCGCATGTTACGTTCATTTTGGGTAAGAAATATTTGAGGGTTTTTTACCGGGTTCAAGGTCGATAAAAAATTTGATTTCACGCTATAGGGGTAGGCCAGACAGTTTTCAGGGAATACGTCAGGAAACTTTTTAACAATAGAAATATCACTCAAAACTGTGACTCTCATCCAAGACTTGGATAGTACCTCACATTGATACCTATCAACTTGTCACCGTTATTCACAGCGTCACCTACGAAGAGTCTGGCTTTGGTGTATCCCAAGACTTGGAAGTCACCAGTGAAAGGTTCTGGGCTCTTTACGTATGGCTTAATATGATAGTGATTGACTTTAGTGGTTTGATTACTTGAATTCGCATAATAGGTTGGTTAGGAATATGAAAACTAACAACCTTACGAAAATAATTAATTTTAGCATGATGAGTAGTTAACCAATCGATTCCTAAAATCACATCAAATGCAAGTATTTTCAATGAGATAAGATCGATAGGTAACGTGAGGGTACCGATTTGAATCAAACAAGATTTATAAATAGTGGATGTAATGAAGGTTTATCCCAACGGAGTTTCAACAGACAAGTTAAAGTCTAATTTCTCAGGAGTCAAGTTCAAACGTTGAACATAATTAGGTAAAATAAAAGAGTTGGTAGAACCAGTATCGAATAAGGTATAGATTTTGCAAGAGTTTATGATTAACTTATCCATGATAACTTCATTCAGATTCCTCGACAAACGCTCTCACTTAAACTATCGGCTTTGACTTATCTGGGACAACTTTGGCGTCACCATCCCAGCTGGACCTGACATCACTAAACGACAGAATTGAGCTAGGTGACCTTCTCTTCCGCAATTGAAACACGCTTTGGGTTGCTGCGTACAGTTTGGACGGATGTGTCCCTCCTGTCCGCATTTGAAACATACGACCGGTGGTCGTTCTCCTTCTTTCAAAATGGGTGTTGGTGCTATTGCCGACGTCTTTCCATCATTGTTGAATCTTCTCTTCTTAAAGTTGTTCCCACTTAGTTCACCTTTCCTATTATCTTGGCCATGATTACCACCGAAGTAATTACCATTTATGGCATGATAATTTCCTCCACAATGATTATCATTGTCCCGATGACCGTTTCCACCGATACGATTATTATCGTGTTGTGGGTTGTTACATTTTGGTTGAGCTGACTTATTACCACACTCCACTAACTGAGCCATATTCACAACATCTGAATATTAATAAAGTTTGTGAGAAATGAGGTATTGACGTATTTCGGATTTCAAACCTCGTAGAAACATTTGCGTCATTCGCTCCTCATTATCTAGCAAATGGGAAGTAAACCGGGATAACTCCGCAAACTTAGCCTCGTATTGCGATACAGTCATGTTGTTCTGTTCTAACTTGATGAATTCTACCTCCTTCATGTGACGAATACTTTCAAGAAAGTACTTGTCGTTGAACAATTCTTGGAACTTCTCCCAAGACATATTTAATGCGGCAGGTTGAGTACGTTTTACAGATTCCCACCAGTAATATGCCTCTCCTTGCAACATGAAGGTGGAAAAGGGAACCATTTGCTCCTCTGAGCATTCCAAGACGTCAAATATCTCGGTAATCTGCTTAATCCATGTCTTTGCCTTAAGTGGCTTTGACTTTCCCAAAAACTCTGGTGGTCCCAACTCCTTGAATTGCTTAGCAGTGACCAATCGTGAGTTGTCAGTGTTTCCACCTGCATTTTGAACAGGAGTCTCTCTCGTTTGGTTTTGCATAAATTGTAGAAAGTTCCTAAACATACCATCGTTTGTCATTTGGTCGGTGTTGTTGTTTACACGAGGATTATTGCCTTTTTGATGAACATTATCCTAGTTATTGATTATCGATGACTCAACTGTCTCATGTGCTTCATTGCTTATCTCAACATTTTCAGATGCCATTCTCAAACACTATCATAAAACAAGGGTTAATTGACATGCCACATATTATCCCTATATTCTAACCGACCAGTTAAATAACAAATAAACTTAGGTAGGTCATACTAGCAAAGAATTTACCCATCTCACCCCTCCTAGTTCTAGCCTCACATCTCAGCCAGGGATCATATCCCTAAGATTTGATACCAACTGTGACGCCCCCAAAATAGGTATACATCACCCATCCTGAGTCGCCAAATACATGGTATAGAATCTAAATACAAACTTAATTTATACAACTGTTAAATGTCGCGCAGAATACGACAAAACATAAGTTGTGAGTTTTAATACAAATATTGTCTCCTAGACAATATCTAAACTCAAAATAAGTCCTTATTAAAATTATTATCACACTATTCTTATAGAATAGTGAGGACTACTATAGCAATCATCTTGGATCATCACTCCATTGTCTGACTAGTCCCAGCTATATTCTTATTTTCTGAAGAGAATAGTGAATGAAAAGGATGAGCTCAACTAGCCCAATAAAGAATATTATGACTAAAATAATGTAGAATAAATTATCGTTAGCCTTCAACAGTATAACAATTGATAAAATGCAATAGACAACAAATTTTAGATCAACAATTGCAGCGAAAATAACAATCCATTAGAAGAGTCAAGTAGATCATGATATCTACTATCTTCTATGATTTAAAAGTTTATCATCAAATTTATCGCTGAGACTTAGCTTAATAAATAATCCACATCACTTAATTATCCATGCATTACGAGCCAAGGATATTCATTAGTATCACATCCATGAATTATCCATGCACTACGGGCCAAGGATATTCGTGTTATCACCAATGGTCATAATCATGTCAAACAACAATTCATCTTTGCACCCTTGGCCGAAGAGAACGTATGGTCATGATCATACCAACATTTGTCCATCAATGAGGACTTTAACCACATCATTTGTAATATTATAGGTCATGATTATACCGAATAATCTTTGGTCATAATCATATCAATCAACAGTTCATCTATGCACTACATGTCAAAGATGACTTTCATCACAATATAAGCATGAGGATGATGACAATAATATAAGAATTTAATTAAATGAAAGCAAGGATAAATTTTAAAGATTTATAATTCAATTTATCAAGAATTCAATAATGTCCAAATTGTCAACATGATACTGCTTTGTGGAGTAAAATTCAAGAATAATATTTTGAAAATAATTTGGACAGAAAAGAAATCTATTTTTGTCATGAATAGTACCCCTGGTGAATATTATTCGAGTGAATAGTACCCCATGAATAGTACTTAGTAAATAATACACGTACGTATGAATAGTACCGTACATATACATAATCAGTAAATATTATTTTTTTAGAGATGTGGTGGTGGTGGTGGGTGTGGGGTGGGTATATATAATCATTGTTTATTATTTTTTTGGGGAGGGGGTGGGTGGGGATGGGGAGTGGGGTGGGGTGGGGTGGGGTGGGAGTGGGGGTGGTGGGGATGGGGTTGGAAGTGTATACATAATCAGTAAATATTATATTTTTGGGTGGGGGTAGGAGGTGAGGCGTATCGGATTGAGCAAAAAATAGATAAAATTGAATAACCGAATTGAATCGATTTTTTCGGTTACTCGATTATTTTTTGTATTTTGATTATACCCGTTTTATTATACGGTTTTCGGGTTTGGTTTTTAAATTTATGCTATTCGGTTAACCGAATAACCAAACAAGTTATAAAAAAAATTAAGCCTCAAAGTTTAAAAAAGTAATCTTTCACACTTTTCAGTCTTCAGTACTCTGATCTCAGGATCTGATGTAAGACCCCAACTTTTATGAATAAAGATTAATTTTTCTAAATATTATTTTGAATAATAAGGTGTGGATTTGATATAATATTATAGTTGTGTGTAATATTTACAAATGTTGCAAAGTAAGCAAGTTGTCATAAAATATTCGATTGGTCGGGGAATATTCATTTTATCAAGGAATATTTGTACGATGACACAATCATTGGTGGACCCCACAACAGAATTATTATCGGAGTTAGAAAATGACATAAATATCTTTTTATAAAACTAACAGCGAAAGATTTACCGTTAACTGTTGAAATACCTGGTAATAAAAGTACAGTAATACGCGTGGTTGCATAGTAGCACACGGTATTATACCGTATCTTTGATTATTGATGCTTACATGAGAAGTCACTCAGTTTTATTCAATTATTACTACAATAATTGTTGCATAGTATCTCATATTATTGATTTAATTATTGTCACAGTATCATCTGCACAATATTTTATATTATTAAATCAATAATTGAGACAACACAATTATTCATATTATTATTTACATTATTGACAATGTCTAGAAAGTTATGTCGAGTAAAGGGGTTTAGTCACCTAATTGTGCGCCAAGAAGGAGAAATCCTTATCGGAAAGCCCCCTCTTTCCTGTGAATGATCTAGTTATTAGTATTGCAAGTTATAATATTAATGATGAATAATTGTTGTTCAAAAATGTGTTTAGTGAAGCCAAGTGAATTGAGATAAATAGAGGGGGGTTTATGAAGTATTGTTGTAAATTTTGCTTATTAAATGAACCTCCACTTACTCATTTTTCAAAATAGTCGGTAGAAAGTTATCTCAGTTTTGTTTTATTACTTATATATATATATATATAACAAGGATCAAGAGCATTCTCCTTATCTAGCATTCCTTCTTAAATAACACTCCTTTATTAAAACTACGTCGTTTTGGAGATTTTTAAAAGAGAATAGTCCCACTTATTTTCTTTTTATTTACAAAAGTACGACCCGCGGCCCCACTTGGCAGCTTTTTGTGATCCTCTTTGGATTCTACATCGAAACTGGATCACCATTGGATATGGTGCTAAGTTGTTCATGAAGTTTGATCTCTTTGAGTACTTAGCAGTTCGTCACTTCTTCCTTGGTGCAGCTGATCTTGAGGTTGGTCCTTTTCTAATCTCAGCTTGCACTCATTCACCATATGAGGTTTGCTAAGTCTTTGCATCTTTGGTAGGCTTCGTCTGGCACTTAGCATCCCATGAACCTTGGTTGGCTTGTGTACAGATTTGATTCTGTATCTGTTCTTCTTTTGTTCTTGGTGGTTCATGGTGATTCGTAGACTGGCTTTTTGAATCTACTTTTTGATCTGCTAATCTCTTGAATGTTATTAACTTGGCCTTCTCGGCCCTTAGCTTGGCTGACATTCTTAATGACATTCTCATTGTTGTTGAGTGAAGCCTTTTTATATTAAAGCTCTTCTCTTAACTTGCTTCACTTCTACTTTCGTAGTCTCACTACCACTGAGACATATTTTGTTTTTACTCTATAGAACTCGTAGAGTCAACAACCATACTTGAACTAACAACTACTCCTTTTGAGCTTCTTCTGTTAAATAACATTTCATAAGCTTCTCGTTGGATTATATCCGTTGGGAGTTGTTTGAATTGATTCGCAGATCTTGAGTTATTTGGTGCAGACTGCAAATGTGACATGGCATCCCCTTTTTCACTTTTCTGACACTTCAATCTACTATTTCACCTAACCCATTAAAAATGTCACTTTAGTGTGTCAGGCATGTAATCACCTTTATTTTTTCTTTTTGATTCCTCAATCAAAACATCAGGAGTTGTCCTTTTACATCAATGCTTTCAACGTTTGAATGTTAGTCTTTGCATTGAGACGTTGCCAAGGCTTCAATACTCAGATGACTAAACTCTACGAATCTGATACAGATGACCTTGAACCAGATCGTAGTTAGTCTGTTGAATATTGCTCGTTGACTGATAGAGACAACACTGCGATTTTGAGAGTGTTCTTTGGATTTGCAATGTAGAACCTCTCTTACTCCACTCGTGCAGTGCTTCATCACTTCTGATTGCCTTGACTTCCATTAGGTACTGACAGTTTGTGTGATTACTCTATCCCTCCTTAACTTCAAGACTTATCAGGTTTGTCATGCTCAGTCTCTTTCTCCTTGTGATCTCCCATTCATATATCATCAATGGTCTGACTCATGTTTAATCTTTTTTGTCTATTCTATATAGGTTGGCCAGTGTCTCCGTTATAGACCTCATCAGTTTCTTCATCTAACCTGGCAAGCACTATGATCATAGGTATACCCAAGATAATTATCCTTTGTTTATCTTGACGACTACTACATTTCTTGTGGAATACTTTCCTAAAATGGCTTCACAACTCAATCAGGATGCTGATTAAATTAGTGCTTCGATCTTCTTTTTGCTTGCAAATCATTTGGTGAATGCCCTCTGGCTTCCTTTAGGTATATTTTATCTTTTACAGTTCTGATCAGAGGCTTCATTCTTTGGATGCTTTGGGAGTGCTCATGTGTTGAGAATCGTGTTAACACTACAATTCTTCCTTGGTGTTGTGAGCATTGATAGGCTTTTTTGAAGGCATTGTTCTGCAGACTATGATCTAGCTTTGGTTCTGCAGACACTACGACTCCGAGAGTAGATTATATATCAGACCACGATTTCTGTCTTGACACTTGTTGTCCTTGTCTAATCTAGCTCGACTACGATTTCTGCCATTGATGTGATCAGTAGTCCAGGACTTCAAGTGTAGTCTACGATTCTTAACTTTGCTTGGAAGGTTCTTGAATTAACTCTACAATTCTGAGTGAGGCCCTTTAAGGCAGACTACGATCTATAGCCATTTTATCGATACTCTATGACTCTGCCTTGGCTTATGCAATCCCTAGCCTAGCTCGATGCTCTACGATTCTGCCTTGATATTCTCTGTAAGACCCTGAATTTTATGAAATAAAAGTATTCAATTTTTTTTATAATTACAATTCAGTAATTTTCAAAAAACGCAAGTGGTTATAAATATTCATTGTTGTCGGGGAATATTCGTTTGGTCGTGGAATATTCTTTCTGTCGGGGAATATTCGTACTACGGTGCAGCCATTTGTGGGCCCCATAACGGATAACTGTCGGATGAAGAAAACGACAAAAAATAACGGCGTAATCGTTACCGTTAACACTGTTGGAATACCCAGTGGGTAAAGTAAAGTAATACGCGTTGTTACACAGTAGCACACGGTTTTGCATAGTATTTTTGAATTATTGATTCTTACGTGAGAAAGCACTACTCAATAATTGTTACAGTAATTACTGTTCAATATTTTATTTTATTGATTCAATAATTGCTGCGTTGATATTTTATATTATTGTTGTTTCAATAATTGTCACTGTACAGTATTTTCTATTATCAGATCAATAATTCATATTATTTGAATAATATTATTAGATAGCATTATTGGCAATGTCTAGAAAGTTCTGTCAAGGAGAGGTTTGGTTTCCTAATTACGCGCCAGTAAGAAGAAGTCTTTATCGGAAAGCCCCCTCTTTCCTGGGAACTGTCCGGTTGTCATTATTGTGATTCTGTAATATTATTTGTGAATAATTAATTATTGATTTATATGATAAGGAAATATTTATTTGATGTGGTTATAAATGATGGATTTATTTATGTGGTTATAAATGAAGGAATTAATGTTGAGGTGTTTTATCAGTATTTTATCGGATTGGAAGTATTAAAATATCAAATCAGTGTTCTTAAAGCTCTATTGCGTGAGTTATAATTTTAATTCGACCGTTGGATCGTTGTGATTTTTGGATATGTTATACATATATAAGTTAAGTATATATCCACAAATTTTGAACCGTTAAAAATTAACGGTTGATTTGTTATGAATTTTAAAAGGTTTTTAAAATCGTCCGTTTGTGAATTTCGGATATTTTATGTCTGGAATTTGGAAAAACTTAAAGCTACAAAGTTGTAAAGAATTCGATTTCGTATGGAATGGACATAAAATTCGTATTTTTCTAATAAACGGACTATTTTCTATGAATTACTGAAGTGAGCTACAAAGTGCATATGTATGAGATGAATGAATCTTAAGATACAGTGAGCTACTGTATTGCTAGAGCAGGTAATATGAATGATATATTAAAAGCATTTGATTACAGCTGAAAAAGTAAACCTAAGTTCTGGATCCAGAGTTAACTATTACATATAGAGATGTACCTTCTTCTTCATGTATGTCTCCTGGATCCCTTCTGTTGTTGCTACTCATATGCTTGATCTTTTTGTTCCTGCTCCCCCTGGGATGGTGACTTCATTTCTTCTTGATTTCCTCCTTCCTGCTCCCCCTGAGATGGATTCTCCATTTCTTCATCTTCATGATGCTCTGACTCAGATGTATGCTCTTTTTTATTTTTTGCTTTCCTCTTCCTATTATAATTTGGCTTCCCCTCAGATGATGACACATTTATTCTATGTTGAGCTGATTCTTCTTCTTCTTCATCTCCTTCTTTGCTTTCTTGATCCCCTTCTTTTCTTCAGCCTTCATTCTTCTCTCCTTACTCTTTCTTGAATGCCTCTTTTTCTCCACCTTTTTGTCATAAATCATTTAGGAAAGCTGTTGGACATTTATCATAAGTTGCTCTGTCAGATATAATGAGTTGTTAACTTCAATCTTGATCTCTTGTTAACTTAGCTCCAACTGTAGAGAGAGATATTGCTTGAGGAGGTCAATCTTGTCAAAGAGGGACAAGATTTGATCTGTGTTGTCCTTCTGAGCTTGCAGAGCTTCTTCCTTCTGATCATTGATGAACTTCAGATAGATTTGATCTCTCTCTTTGATTTTGAGAGATATATCTGATAGAGATATATTTTGAAGCACATTATCTCCTTCTGACAACATCTTTGCTTCTTCGATAATGAGAGATATCTTATCAACCAACTCGTCAAAATTCTTCAGTAACTCTTGCTCCTTAGGAGTTTGGTCATTTGTTTGAGCAGACTTCTGTTGAACACTAGATTGGACTCCACAATTTTTATTCTTGGATAGTTTTTTGAATGTAGTGAGAATCTGATAGATCGTGGAATGCCAATCACTGTTGGAGGATGAAGGAATATCATACACTTCTTCTTGAGTAAAGTAGAGCTTCTCAATATGAGCTTGATCATCTTCAATGGTAGAGTGGATGGACTCTACGATCATGAACTTGGATATAATCCTTCTGCCATCTGAACCTACTCTACAATCGTGGGGAATGTAGTGGTTACCAGCATGTCGGTAGACCTTGAAGTGAGACTGGTCTTTAATCAGTTTTGTTGCAAATTTTTTTACTCTTAGAAAGTTTTGAGACACCAGCTCCAAGTTTGGAAAATGTGAGTAACATCAGCTGAAGTAACTTTCATATTTATCAGTATATGCCTTTAACCAGAGCATCCATGGGTAGAACCATTTCATCAGAAGATCATCAGGATTATACAGTATTATAGTGCAATCTAAATCCATGTCTTTCCAATTGTTAAACAAATCTTCTGTTGACATCCTTACTACCTTGAGTCATTCATTTTCATGGTTTATCCACATCTCTGGTAGTACATCTGGTGGTTCATCAAAGACTTCCACTACTAATCTTTGACGGACTCTTCTTGGACAGAGAACATGATAGTCTGTTGATTCCTGATCTTCAAAGCTAGAATCTGTCTCCATCTTTGAGCTTGACTCATGCTCAATCATTTCATCTGATTCATCAGTGAATCCTTCTTGCTGATTTTCATCACTTGTACCTTCTTCAGTACTCTTAGAATTTTCTCCCTTGGATTCAGACTTATCATCACTTAATTCAATTATTGCAGTAGAAGATTCTCATTTCTTCTTTAGGACAGATCTAACAAGCAATCTGTTACTCTTTCTTTTCCTTTGAGATTCAGCTATAGGAGATTCAGTCCTTTCTTTATCTTCATATTCTGAAGCCCTTGATTCATTATATAAGCTTCTTTGGGATTCAGCCACAGGGGCAAATGATTCTTCTTCAGGCCATGAGTTCCCTGAAGTAGCAAAAGAATTTCTTGAGACTTCAACAGTGGGAGACCTAATTTCTTCATATTTAGATCCTTTCTTTTTAGAAGAATGGTTACTTGAGAATTCATTCATAGGATCTCCAGTTCTTTGAAGCAATCTGTTACTCTTTCTCCATTTTGGGGGTGTTGCAGTTGATGCTCTTTCCTTTCCTGATACACGTCTCTTTTTGTCAGTGGAGAGATTGCTTGGTGGTACCTCTATATTCTTCACAATCTTAGTTTTCTTCTTTACTGGAGTGGCTGCTATAGGTACAGAGTCATCAGATTGAGACAACTTGTTTTCCATTTCTTTTGCCTTACTCTTCTTTGCAGAGACCTTGCTGCTGCTGCCAGATGTTATTAGCCTCTTATTTTTCTTGGGATTTTTCTTCCAATTTTTAAACAGCTGTGGGGACATCACTTTATGAACATTCAGTGGTTCTCCCTCATCATCCTTTATTTTGCTTTTCAGTCTCTTCTTGAGTATAATGCTCAAGAGTCTTCCATGAAAAACCTCTTCACCTCAGCTTTTTCGAGCCATTTGGTCAACCAATCAATTAGAAGGGCTTCGAATTTCATCTGTTGTTTCATGATGATTGCAGTCATAACTCTCAGTTACATATCATTAACAGTATCATGTGCAGTGTCCTTACATAAGATGCATTTCCCGTAATCTCAACCAGGAATTCAAACTCTTCAGGAAACTCCTTCTTCTTCATATCTTTCATATTTACGTTCCTCCTGTAGCGCATTAACTTCTTTCCTTCTTCAATGTCAACTTCCTCAAGGTTTATCAGACCTTGGTTAGGAAACCCTAGACATTGGTTAATGTCTGATGCTTTTATCTTCAGGCTTACTCCTTTGACTTTTGTGGACAGAAGCCCAGAGTCTACAATTGTATTTGAATAGAATTGTTTTACTAGATCGGTATAGACTGGAGTGTTAGCTTCCAAGCACTCTAAAAACCCAGCATCCTTTACAAGCTCAAGTATATCCTTGAACTTTTTTTCTGATCTTTCGAACTTCTTGAAGCCGAGTTGGATTCCAGTTATAACACACCACTCTTCCATTTTGAGATTTCGAAGTATGTGGGTATTTAATTTCAGAACTCTTATGAGGGATAGTTGAATGCAATTTGGACGAAGCTCGAGGTTTAGCGAATTCAGGCTTTGAAGAGGATTTTAGGGTTTGAAAAAGGGAGGGAGAGAAAGTCGATAGCTTTTGATAACTGTTTGGATATTTTGAATTTGTCTTTATGACAGTTCATTCTCACTCTGCATAAGCTGTGATGTGTCAAAAAGCCATTGGTTGAACGATGCCCAGTAAGAAACTGTAACTCCCCATAAACTGATTAGTTTTTTAGTTTTGATTTTCCTTTTAAGAAAATAAGCATTACTGACGTAGATTGACCGTTGACTTTTTCAGTACATAGAGTAGCTTGATGAGATAGCTATAGGCTCTAAAATTTTCTTTGTCAACTCAACGATCGTCTTCTGAGAGATGCTTCAGTGAGTGATTTGTCATTGATCCCCATCTTGGAGTTTCATGGCTTGACCATTGATGAGCCCCAGGAGAGTTCGGGCATTGACATTCTGAGGTGATTTTTCAAAACACCTTTTCAGACGGTATTTTGTAACTTCCCTTCATACGATCTGCATAGTGGGACACGTGTTGAGTTCTGCCCTTAGTTCCCCGTGAGCTAGTGTTTTCCTTTGGGAAGACTACGATCGTCAAGGCTGCTCTACGATTGTTGAGTTTGTTGTTGATCATACTCTACGATCATTGTCTGGCCTGATTCTTGTGATGAGCTATGACTTAGCATTCCTTCTGGGTTATTAAGGTAGCTCTGGAAGGGTAAACCTCTTAGACTGAACTAAGGGTCAAGTTTGTCCCTAAGGCGCTTATCAGATGAAGAGCTTTATAAAATGGTGGCAACAATGACATCACATTGGTCTTTTCTGCTTGAGAGTTTACTTACCAACTCTGAATATTCTTTGGTGTTGGTATTTATTTAGGCTGAAATCGTGGTGTCATCATGCTCTTATACTACTATTAATGAGACTGATCGAAAGTACTCCACGATTTGAGTGGTTGGTTGATATGGTTATCAGTAGCACGTTTTGGGACATTACTACTGACTATGGATCTTCATTTGGTTCATTAGTCACAGAGTTTTGAGACTCTTTAACTGGGACAATTCTATTTTGGGTTAGCTCCTGTCTCTATGATCTTAACAGGAGTGATCTTGATATTTGTGAAGTGTTTAACAGACATGTACCCTGGTTGTCCTATCCTTCAAGCTTATCTCAGATTTTCTTGTAAGTATTCCACTTCTTTATTTGTCTCCCTAAGCTTTACCATCTTCGTCATTTGCATCTAGAACTTCCTCAGACTAATCAACAACTCCAGGATGAAATCATCATGGATGAATAAACCTCTGATGGGTTGGCAAGTATGAACTCTACGATCGGTGGTGACTCTACGATCGAGATGAGTGAACACTTCTTTGATTTGTGGCTTCATTTTCCCTTCTTAGGCAGCTAGCCTAGCAGTTGTTTGAACCCTTGTGACTAAAGTTATCTGCTTTAACATTCCTTGTGTGGTGAGACAGATCAAGTACTGCAGGTTAGGTAAGTTTCTATTTTTGGTACCCATGATTGTTTAAGTCCTGCCGGGTCAGTTTTCTCAAGATCTTAATCCCTCAAATTCTTAATTTTATGTCACATTTGCATCAATAATCACATTTATGCATATAACAGATTTAGGTATGATATTTATAATGCATGATGATGAGTGTGTGAATGATTAAGTATTTTGATAGGACATTCTCTTTCTTTGATTGTTTCACTCTTTGTTTGGTTGTGTTTATATAGTTCTTGAAAGTTTTCAGAGTAGGAAACAACTCTATTGTTTATTTGCATCTGGTTGATTCATGGAGATGATCAGTTTCTAAGAATTTTCAAGATACTCCTCTAGTGTTGATCATACTATTTATTTTATCAAGAACATAGAACATTGGTTTTGTATATATTTACATACATCCCAATTCTTTAGCAAGAGTTATTCCACTTAAGCTTTAGGATTAAGATTAACTTACGACATACTATAGACTTCTTTCAAGAAGCTATCTTCAACCTGAACTTTGAGTGGAGAGAGAGTTTGTTGACAATTAAGTATTCAACCTTAATATCCTCTCTATCTTCCTCATTTCAGGGAGAGTATGGTCTCTTGATAGAGTATTGTTGTAGTACATAAGGTGATGCAACATAATATTCATGTAAGTGTTAATGAGGAATCGTACCTTTACACTGTCAGCCTCTTGACGATTAATTGTCTTGCTATAATGATGTTAGGCATTGATGTGCAAACCTTTACGTTCATTGCTGACAGCTTATTGCTCTATTTGACCTTAGATTAATTAGGCATCGTCTTGGAGTTGACAGCATATGAAAGTCGTGGCAGCTTTAGCTCTTTGATAATCTTAAGTCTCAAGAACAGATCAAATTAATTAGCCAAGTACATATTGAACGAGATTTTCTTTCTTCTTTTGAATAGACATTTCTCTGCATGTATAGGCCTTCCATATTTTAGAACAGTGGATGATAGACTCTTTATTTTTTTATTCCCTTCTTAACTTTCCATCACAAGACTGCTGATTTTCTTTGGACATGGATTGGTCTTGTTGCAACATTAATTTGGAACAAGGACCAATCTGAGCAGCTTCAAATGAATGTGCACATTTACCTGTATGCATAATTTCCAACGTGTGAGCTCAGTAGTACTTACAAACAGCTTACTTCTAAACTAAGTTTAGACCATGGTTTTTGCCTCGGATCATACTCAAAGTGTTAGCTTTTAGAATGTATATGAGAATCTGCTCTGATACCAATTGTTAGTTCCCAGAGGGCACACAATAGATCTAGAAGAGGGGTTGAATAGATCCTTTTATAATTTCAAAAATCTTTTCCATTTTAGTTTGCATTACTGAGTAAATAGATGATGACAAACTTAGGAATTATTTTAAACACAGTGGAATAAGTTAAGGTTTCCCCTTCATAGATGTTATGTTAACCATTTGTCTAGAGCTATTTTAATTGTAAGTAGTTATCAAGTTGATAGCAGTTATAGCAGTTATAATATAAATGACATAATATAAAAGACACAAAGGATTTTAAGTGGTTTAGAGACTCAAGCTCCTAATCCACTCTTCTGCTTCAACGAGCAGGGATTCCACTAAGGAAGTCCCAGCAGTGTTGGAACTTTAGTTCACTAAGAACTCTTCAAGTCCAACAGACTTCGAACTCCAGTTCACTAATAACTCTTCAAGGCGTGCAGCCTTAGAACTCATTTTAGTCCCTTAGACAAGGACCCTTCTGGCCTTGGCTTCTGTTGTTGTTGTTATTGGTGCTAAGCTGCCAAGATGACTTTAAGCTTGTTCATCCTTGATTCTTGGCAGCTTGTTGTGATCCTCTTTGGATTCTGCATCGAGACTAGATCACCATTGGACATGCTGCTAAGTTATTCATGAAGTTCGATCTCTTTGAGTACTTAGAAGTTAATCACTTCTTCCTTGGTGAAGCTGATCTTGAGGTTGGTCTTTTTCTGATCTCATCTTGCACTCATTCACCATATGAGGTTTTCTAAGTCTTTGCATCTTTAGTAGGCTTCGTCTGGAACTTATCATCCCCTGAACCTCGGTTAGCTTGTGTACAGATTTGGTTCTGTATCTGTTCTTCTTTAGTTCTTGGTGGTTCATAATGATTCGTAGACTGGCTCTTTAAATTTTATTTCTGATCTACCAATCTCTTAAATGCTATTAACTTGGCATTCTCGGCCCTAAGCTTGGCTGACATTCTTAATGGCATTCTCATTGTTGTTGAGTGAAGCCTTTTTCTATTAAAGCTCTTCTCTTAACTTGCTTCACTTCTACTTTCGTAGTCTCATTGCCACTTAGACATATTCTATTTTTGCTCTATAGAACTCATAGAGTCAACAACCTTACTTGAACTAACAACTTCACCTTTTGAGCTTCTTTTGTTAAATAACATTTCATAAGCTTCTCGTTGGATTATATCCGTTGGGAGTTCTTTGAATTGATTCGCAGATCTTGAGTTATTTGGTGCAGACTGCAGATGTGACATGGCATCCCCTTTTTCACTTTTCTGACACTGCAGTCTACTATTTCACCTACCCCATCAGAAATGTCACTTTAGTATGTCAGGCAAGTAGTCACCTTTATTTCTTATTTTTGATTCCTCGATCAGAACATCAGGAGTTATCCTTCTGCATCGATGCTTTCAACATTTGAATGTTAATCTTTGCATTGAGACGTTGCCAAGGCTTCAATACTAAGATGACTGAACTCTACGATTCTGATGCAGATGACCTTGAACTAGATCGTACTTAGTCTGTTGAATATTGCTCATTGACTGATTAAGACAACACTACGATTCTGAGAGTGTTCTTTGGATTTGCAATGTAGAACCTCTCTTACTCCACTCATACAGTGCTTCATCATTTCTGCTTGCCTTGACTTCTATTAGGTACTGACAGCTTGTCTGATTACTTTGGCCCTCCTTAACTTCAAGACTTATCAGGTTTGTCATGCTCAGTCTCTTTCTCCTTGTGATCTCCCGTTCACATATCATCAATGGTCTTACCCATGTTTAATCTTCTATGACTATTCTGTATAGGTTGGCCAGTGTCTCCGTTATATACCTCATCAGTTTTTGCTTCTAACCTGGCAAGCACTACGATCATAGTTATACCCAAGATAATTATCCTTTGTTTATCTTGACGGCTACTGCATTGCTTGTGGAAGACTTCCCTAAAATAGCTTCACAGCTCAATCAAGATGCTGATTAAATTGGTGATTTGATCTTCTTTTTGCTTGTAAGTAATTTGGTGAATGCCCTCTGGCTTCTTTTAGGTATATTTCATCTTTTACAGTTCTGGTCAGAGGCTTCATTCTTTGGATGCTTTGGGAGTTCTCATGTGTTGAGAATCATGTTGACACTACGATTCTTCCTTGGCGTTGTGAGCACTGATAGGCTTTTTCGAAGACGTTGTTCTGCAGACTATGATCTAACTTTGGTTCTGCAGACACTACGACTCCGAGAGCAGATTATACATCAGACCACGATTTCTGTCTTGACACTTGTTGTCCTTGTCTGATCAAGCTCAACTACAATTTCTGCCTCTGATGTGATCAGTAGACTCCACGATTTCAAGTGTAGTCTACGATTCTTAACTTGGCAGGTTCTTGAATCAACTCTACGATTCTGAGTGAGGCCCTCCAAGGCAGACTACGATTTATAGCCATTTTATCGATACTCTACGATTCTGCCTTGGCTTCTGCAATCCCTAGGCTGGCTCGATGCTCTACGATTCAGCCTTGATATTCTCTGAATACTTTGTTTCTCCTGGTAGACTTCTAAGGCTTGTGCAGTACTCTACGATCAAGCAAGCCTATCTATTACATCATATAAGGTCAACCTAACAAGTTTGATCTTTCTATAGTTAGTCCTTGCACATCATGTTCTTTTGAAGGACTTTTACAAAGATGTTTTATTCATGTAGGATCAACCTAACATATTTGATCATTTCAGTCTAAGTCCTTTTACATATTTCCTTATTGTCTATTCAACGACTTTACAACTTATTTCAATGCAGACATATTTGCATATTCATTCATTAAGATCATAATCAAATCTTATATAAATAGGAATATCATTCGCATGCTTATTCCTAACAAACTTTTAAATCATAGAAGATAGTAGATATTATGCTCTACTTGACTCTTCTAATGGATTGCTTGTTCTGTTGTAGTTAGACTTGTCGTCTATTATATTCTATCAGTTTTACACTGTTGAAGGCTAACGATAATTTATTCTGCATTATCTTGGTCATAATATTCTTTAATGGGTTAGTTGAGTTCACCCTTTGTTTTCATTGTTCTCTTCAGGAAATGAGAACATAGTCGGGACTAGTCAGGGAATGGAGTGACGGTCCGAGATGGTGGTTGTAGTAGTCCTCACTATTTTATAAAATAGTGTTATAATAATTGTAATGAGGACTCCATTTGAGTTTGGATATTGTCTATGAGACAATACTCATGTTAAAACTCGTAGCTTATGTTTTGTCGTATTTTACACGACAAATGTATAATGAAGTTTGTATTTAAGTTTTGTACCATGTATTTGACGACTCTGAATGGATGATGTATACCTATTTTGGGGGCGTCACATCTGATCTCTCATGACTCATCATATTCATCTCCCCATCTCTCAGACTTCCAATAGTCGATGACATCTCACTCTAATCTCAAAAATATTAGATCTCAAATTTCTCTCTACTCTAGTCTCTCTAAAGTCTGATCTCTGCCCAAAACCGAAAACCCAAAACCTAAAATCTCTCACTCTTACCCCCAAATCATGAGTCGCGACTCCGCCTAGGCGCCTACGGTCCTCCGCAGCCCCGCCTTCCACAGCCTCGCGACCCTCGCCTTTCGTAGCCTCTCCGTGGCTCCGCCTACACAGTTACACTCCTGTCCTTCACAGCCTCTTCGCTTCTTCTTCTTCTTCATCTTCATCTTCATCTGCTTGAAGATATATATATATATATATATATATATATATATATATATATATATATTGGTTTATTCATAAAAAGAAGTGTTGTTGGTTCTTGGTAGTTGTTATTGTTTTCCCTTTTACCCTCAGTCCCATAGAGTAACTTTATGTAATTGCTCATTATTTTCCTGGTACTATGTTTCATTCAAATAATTAATGTTCAAAATGAATCTGTATTGGAGGTCTGTTTGGTTGTTTCTTTGGAGATATACAATGCAACTCTATAAAAGAAACACAATACAGAACATTTCGATTTTTGACCAAATAACCGAATAGTAAATTCGATTATTCGGTAATTCGGTTATCTCCTATTCGATTAATAGTTCAGATATCAAAATTGAGTTAATTTCATTTTTCGGTTATAACCGAATAAGTTATTCGATTCGGTTATAACCGAATAAGTTATTCGATTCGATTATAACCGAATGCTCAGCCCTAGAGGCGTGGGCGGGGTAAGAACGTATATATAATCAATAAATATCCGGGAGTGGCGGTGATGGTGGACAGGATGAAAATGTATACATAATCAGAAAATATTTTTTTGGGGGATGGAGGCGACTGTTGGTGTAGGGTGTACATATAATTAGTAAATATTATCATTTTTGATAGTATAAATAAGTTTAAAATATGTTATTATTTTTAAGAGTATAATAGTCCAAACGATATTTTTTAA
Source organism: Panax japonicus (assembly GCA_020205505.1). Lineage (NCBI taxonomy): Eukaryota > Viridiplantae > Streptophyta > Magnoliopsida > Apiales > Araliaceae > Panax > Panax japonicus. Next base: position 8,021,698 of record CM035111.1, on the reverse strand, counting down.
TCCAATACTTTAATTAATCTTGAAAAACAAACACATACTAGGACTATTTAATCCTAAGATTAATAGCCTTGAGATTATACATGGGATTATAATCCTTTGCAACAAACGTGACCTTAGTTTAATACAATACAAATTTTTGAATTAATATAATGCATATTACATTTATATAGAGAGAAAGATGCACATTTGAAACCCTCAAGTACTAACTAATTAGAGTACACGTTTTTTAAATTGTGTTAGAACTTGTATAACATTTGTTCCAAGGCCAAGAGAATGATTGTCAACTGGCTTCCACTTAAAGGTGTGATGTTGGGGATGTTGGATCCCCCAGTGCTGAATGTCAAGCCCTTAATTTTGCAGAGGGCAGTCTCCAAGTTACCATTTGTAATTAGTGAATAGGCGTGCGGGTGCGGGAAAAAAATTAGAAGGCAAACCATATTTATTTTCAAAATTCCAAGCCTGTAGTTGTGTGCTCCCAGAGTTTGAAACCATTGGATACCTGCTGGTTCTGCAGTTGTGCCTGCAATACTTACAAATGCCCAGCAATCATGGGTCAAGAATTGAAACACATGAATTGCCCCAGCGCTACAATCTTGTCCACAGAATTTGCATTTCTGAACTTTCCTAGTGCTGCCTGCCGGTGTTGAGGCTGGTGAGTGGCAAGCAGTTGTTCATCGTGCATATGTTCATCACCATCTAACAACAGGGATAGAAAGCTAAATTCTCCCATATCTACCTGGTTGGACATGATTTCCTACATATTCAAAAAATGCAAGTTAGCATGTGCCAATCCTTCTCATATGTAATACAAGTTCACCATTACTACAAGTTCAATGAGTAGATATCACTTTCAAACATTATATAAATTAACCCCTACTTGCAAGGTACTAATAACAAAATTAAAAGAAATCCTTTTACAAAATTAGTTAATTATAATTGAATTTATTAAGACCAAAGTTCCAAAACATAAACTTCTCAAGTAATGAAGTTTTGAAAACCACTCTATTGAATGCAGGTATAATTTCTTTAGTTCCCAATCATTTATGCCTACTTCACATGCAGTCCTTGGTTTACTCCCTCAAGCTAGCGGCGGCAATGCTAGGAATTATAACAAAGGTGAGCTAAAAAGATACCGAAAAATATTTGGTCATACAACCATATTAAGCTCATACTAATTCATAAAAAGAGTATACCAAATTTAAATTATTGCACAATCAAATAAAGAATATACTAATTAGTTACCAACTAACAAATATTCAATTTATAATTTCATTAGTCCACCGTCATCAATGTCAAAATGATATATAATAATCCACTAGTAATAGACAACTAATAAATTAAATAGAATTAGCAACTTAAATAATTAAAAAATAACTCACCATAACTTTATGATTTTGAACCAAAGCAAGTTCAGGGAGGGTAAACTTGTATAGATGCACCACTTACAAGTGAAATGTGAATATACTACTACAAATTCCGTAAGGGTAAATTTGTATAGCTAAAGTTTCTTAAGACAACTACATTATTAAAGTACTACGTTATTAAACGTTCAGCAGCACTCAAATCATTGAGTTGTAAAGAGGATCATGATGGGGGTACTTAGGAAGATAAATTATGTGATTTCATATAAGTATTCAACAATTAGACATAAAATTATCATTTGTAGTGTCTGATAAATCCAAAGGGTATTAAGGTACCCTCCATGGAATGGTATTAACAACTATAGTGCGAGGGAAAGAAGGTTATATTTTGCAAACCTAGGAATCAGGCATTCCAAAACTTTGCGCTGTTAGGACATCTGGCTACTGCTCCCTTAATCCACGGTGCTGCCATGGCATCAGGGTCACTTGCGTAACTTCTCTTCCAAGGGCAAGAGAATGATGAATGATCAGTCATCTGGCATCCACTTAAGGTGTGATGTAGTGGATCCCTCAGTATTGAATATCAAGCCCTTGGTTTTGCAATAGGTGTGGAGTCACTTAAGGTGTAATGTTGTGGATGCTCGAACTAGTGATGAAGCGTGCACTGCCAACAGAAACCAGAAACCCTGCTGATTTTACCCTGATGAAGGAAATGAGTTAATTTATGGACAAACAAACTATAAGACAATAAGAAGATACTATAGCTCAATCTAAGACGAATAGTAAACTAAAAAGATCAACATTTCCTCAAATACTAAAAGATCAAACTTACATGTACAGTGGGAATCTTCTAGAATTATCTTGTTGAAACACGACCCATCATTTGCAAACACACATCAACCTTTGTTCTCCATCCGTATACAAAATTATGAAATGCCATGAACATCGACCTAATAATACGAGCCTGCCCATAAATAAATATAGCAACACAGGGATTTAGTACAATTACCTTTTTTGTTTAACTAACCCTTCAAATCAATGAGAAATTCTTCTGCTCTTTATTTACTATATCCAAAGGAAAATCAAACTATCTACTATAACCAAACCCCTAAATTATGATAGCACAAATCAAAATAAATAGCAACACAGAGGGACTCGGTATAATTACCCTTTTTGTTTCACTAACCCTTCAAATCAATAAGAAATTCTTTAGTTCTTTAATTACCATATCTACTGGCTACGACAAAATCCCTAAATTATGCTAGCGCAAAACGGATCTAGAAAAAAATAATTGAACTGGTTAAAGAGCATGATGCCGAACCTTAAAGGAAGATCGGATCTCCACGTCGTCATCATCGGCTTCTTTAGTAGTTGAAGCATCTCCGCCATAACTCGTATCTGCGCCTCTTAGATTTAGAATTAGCAGCATTGTCAAAGAAAGTTTAGGGTTAGGGATACGCGCTGCACATAGAATAAGAAAGTTTAGTAAATATCGAACCGAACTCGAACTTATCAAACCGAACCACATGGTTCGCGAACATGTTCGATCGAGCAATTGAACGTAACACTATGTGCGAACTCGACTCGACTAGGCGAGCAACTCGAACTCGAACCGAACCGGTTCGCGAACGTTTGCAGCCCTACAATAATATACTACATACCTGAAGGGCATACAAGGCAATTTTAACTAAACTGCTGAAAGATGATACAATCCATATCGCAAAACTTTTTGGTTCTCACTATTTTATCAAATCAACTAGATAATAGCTCATAATTGACATGAACATATAATGAAGAAATTGACACTTCAAACCAAAGATAACAGCTTTGTGACGACCAGTTTCATCAAATGATTCATCTCCAGATGAAACAGTCACATTATACAGAAAGCTTAGTAATTGATAACATCGGTAGAATGTCTAAAAGAGAAACTGGCATGGATAGAGCCCTCAAGAGAACATGACATCAAGACTTAAGATATTTTAGTTGTCTGCTCTATGCTCAACATATGAACCAGAAAGTCCAGAAGTCCCAAGAACTGTGACCTGCAATTGAATGAACAAACAATTTCAAAGAATTAGACCATTTAATGTAGTCATTCGAAGAAAGCAGGGACTTCGAGAAGTTATGAAAAAATGTCATAAAAAAAGAAGAAAAGAGATGTCTTGATGCAATACGGAAGAAGAAATTCAATAAGTTTATTATTAATTTTGTATTTTTATTTAGAGATAAATGTGTTATTAATGAAATTATTTAGTAGGATATTATAGTAATAGCTTTTCATTAGAAGAGTTTTAATTGTAGTAATAGATTTCAATTAGGAGAGTTTATAATAGTAATAGATTTTAGTTAGAAGATTGTTTCCTAATATTGGGTTTTATATTTAAGTATTGTAATACTTCATAAGTTTCTGAAATTTTCAATTCAGACCCTTAAGTTTTTGAAATTTTCAATTCTGTCCCCAAAGTTTCTAAAATTTTCAATTCAGCCCCTAAAGTTTCTGAAATATTCAATTTAGCCCCCATAGTTTTTGAATTTTCAATTTAACCCCCAAAACTTTTTAAATTTTCAATTCAGCCCCTCTACATATATACAATGTCTTCTAGGTTTAACAATCTAGACTTTCTTTGGGATAAGATAAAGCAACTTGAGCATCGAACTTTGATCATATGCGAGTAATTTAAATGGTCTTGTGTCCCGTATAGTGCGAGAGTATTGGAAATTATGTGATGAGCTTGCACTTTCTGAAACAAGTCTTGCAAATTTAAAGGCACGTTACGAGTACATAACCACATGTTTTGTTTGTCCATGTTTTGTTCAGGCACAAAAAAATGTTCATCCTAATCGTGTTTGTTCAACTAAAGCGACGCGTTCACAAGAGGAAACCTGCAACGTAAATTCTTACAAGACAATTGATGACTGTTTCACAATACTTAAACGTCTCAATAACCAATATGAAATTGGTGAGGATAAAGAAGAGCAAGTACTCTCACATATTAATGCCGGTGAGAAAAATGAATCGGAAGTTAAGTGTGTTGAAAAACTTGCAGATTCAGAGATGATTTGCAGTGAGAAAATTGAAGTTAAGTTTGACCCCAAATGCAAAACATCAAGGAAGATAAAGTTGAGGTCAACAATATTGATTTTCTCTTTCCCGTTGATACAGTTGAGTTCCCAACTACTTCAAATTTCTATATTATGTCATTGTTATTCCCAAAAATTGTGCTAATGACATTAAAACATCGGATGCGAATGTTTTGTTGGAAGAAATCTCTCGGGCCGTGGTTTATTATTCTACGATATTTCAAATCGAGGACAAGTTTTTTTCTAAGGCGAGGAGAATGATGAAGTACGGAAGAAGAAATTCAATAAGTTTGTTATTAATTTTGTATTTTCATTTAGAGATAAATGTGTTATTAATTAAATTATTTAGTAGGATATTATAGTAATAGTTTTTCATTAGGAGAGTTTTAATTGTAGTAGTAGATTTCAATTAGGAGAGTATTATAGTAGTAGATTTTATTTAGAAGATTGTTTCCTTTCTAAATTAGAGTTTTTACTTAATCCCCAAGTATTGGGTTTTGTATTTAAGTATTGTAATACTTCATTATTTTGGGATATTATTGAATATATTGATTTGAGATTAAAACTGTGTGCTTTTGTGTGTGTTTCTTTACCGATTCTCTGCGGGAGATAGGTACTCTTATTCCTTCTTCCTACCCTGTCCTACATCATGTCTACTTAAGAGTGCCATACACAAATCTTAATATTTGCAAGAAAAAGTCAACAAAAGTAGGACTCTCTTCTCCAGATGGAGGAAGTGATCCGTATTTCGTTTTCATATCAGTCTTTTTTAATATTTTGCTCCTATTTTCTTTTAGCATCTCTATGGCCAGTGCTAGTAATACCATCTTAGCCTTTTAACTGTCTGCAACACACTTATGTGCAGTAAACAAGCAATGAACCAACACAATGAGAAACATGGATGATAACACATTGCTAGGTCCAAATTTTGTATGCTATCTATCTGCCTATATAAAAGTGTTTACAAGAAAAAAGCACATATGTTTATACCTTTCCCCATTCAGAACCAAGACCACCACATCTCATTTTCAAGTGTATCATCCTCGTTCCCAGTTCATTCTCTACTTTCTTTCGCAAAAAGGTCTCATCAGGTCCAAATGCTTCCAGATATGCAGTGTAACGTTCAAAAGCAGTGTTTAATGCTTTAACAAATTCATATGGTAAAGGTCTGACATTCTGCAGAAATATTCACATGAGTATACAGCATGAATCCGAGAAACAGTAAATAAATAAGTGTCACCAATAACAATGTTTTTATGTAACCTCGCCACTCAATCCAAGGTTGTCATCAATTTCCATCCTCAAAGATACAAGTTTTCCCGTAAATTCCTCTACTGCCTCAGCTGCACGGAGTATATTAGCCAAGATCTCCTGGCCAGCCTTGTCTTCTGTATTTTTAGACAATGCCTTGTTTGCATAATGAATGACAGCATTTGGGAGCTCATCCCAACTTGCAGCCATCAAGTCCTTGACAACAGTTTCGATCTCACGATCATTTATGGCAGGCATGTGACTCAAATAACGCCTGCTTCCAATGTTCATCGAACTCGAGAGAGGGGACCGGAAATCTCGTAATATCAAATGACATCACATTATTCTTTTTGGCAGGTAATACAAAAAGATATACTAACTCAAAACAGGAAAGCTAAAGCTCATAGATAATGTATATCTATTGACTCTAGCCAAGCCTAACCAAAGTCCACAATGCAGAAAATCTGTCCTAAAGACACCAAATGATGCAACTTCTAAATAAATGCTCATTAGTAAATTTGTGTCCTAAAAGCACTCTCCACATAAAGATGTTAAGTACCCAGATCAATCTTGTTGAACAAAATGCCACTCAAGTAGAATTATTCCATCCCAAGATATTATAATTTATATATATATATATATATAGTAGGAACAAAAAAGAAAAATAAGCAAGGACGATAACGAAGAAAGTACCAGGAGTGAGGCGTTTTGCAACAGTTGGGAGATGGAAACAGCGGAGTCCACGGCTGAGGTGATGCTGGTTGCTGGTAGTGGCGGTGGCGGTGGCCGCAGTAGAGAAACATAGGGATCTGCGATAGATCGAACGGTATAGAGATCTCATCGTAACAATTTTCTCCATTTTCGTTCTTGGAGTGACGACTAAGTCCTGCACAATTACACACCAATCTCTAAATTCAATTCACCGGCAAAAATAAATCGCAACTCAAAAGGCATTCACAGACCGAACCCAGACCACAAAAACCCAAATAGAACAAAGCCTGCATTGCTTGTTAACTCAAGATCTGAACATCAAAAACTCCAATTTAAACAAAATAATAAACATAAAACAAAGAATAAACAAAATTCAACCAATATAAATAAAGATCATTACTAAATTCCATAAATTGATAGATTACAAAATCCGTACAATTCATACTGATCTTATCCTCTAAAATCCCTATTTCTTATAGTTATAATTTGACGGAATTTGAAACTTCCGCATAAAATTCAAGGTTTCTCATAGTGATTGAATTAGTACAAACAAATTAGAATAAAATATATCAGAATTGACATTGATTTTGATCCGAACCCAATTAACTTACAAGCGTGAGGGTAAAACATATACAGTAAGAAATTTGAGCTTCTGATCGAATTTATTTGAGAAAATAGAATTTCTCGGGAAAATTTCTGATTTTAAATGATGTTGAACTTCAAGAAGTGCTCAAGCTTCGACAAGACGGACAGATAGAAAAAAAAATATCAGAGACGTCTGACAGCTCACAAAAATAAATAGCAGGAAAAATTGTAATAGAAAGTCCGAACCTGAGGTTAGGGCCTTGGTTCAGCGGTGCGTATAAGCCATGTTTGGTTAGGAACTAAGGGATCTACTCCAATTTATTTTAAAGAAATTAATACGTTCACACGTCATATTTTTACAAAAACTTCTACCTAAGTAGATACATCAACGAAAAACGGGTATAATTTAAGACAAATTTATATTTTTATATGATTTCTCTCATATGAATAAATGAGAACGAGAGGAACTGGTGCTATGTTGCTTTTCAACTGAAGCTTTTCTAGATCTCAGAGAAGCTGAGTGACTAGATCTTTTAGTGTTGTCATGATCATCTCCAAATCGTTCACCACCACAACTGACAACATCACCAAATCAAGTATTCCAAAAAATAAAATTCAAACAGCTAGAAAGAAAGTCTAGAAGCATAACAAAACACTAAAAAAAACAAAACAAAACATTAAATTTACTCTAATCACATTTTCTTTCCATATTTTTTTCAGACTTAATTTCTGCAACATACATTCTTCAGAGCAAATAAATCAATGCCAATACCATAAACAGTCGATTAAAAAACACAAGAACTAAATTTAATTTCATCACAATTTCTCGACATCGTTTTCTAATCAACCAAACATGGCCCTAAAGTACACTCAACCTCTTAAACACCTCAAATCATAAAACAAAAAATACCCAGAAACTTAAAATAAAAAAGAAACAAAACCCAGAAGCCGATCTACATAAAAACCAATATTTATTCACAAAAAAATAAAATCCAAACCTAGGGTTTGAGATCGAACTCAAAATTAAACTTCCAATCACGATAGCAATCGAGAAGTGAAACTGAGAAATCGGAAGAAGAAAACTGAGAAAGGGGAAGAGCTAACAAGAAGAGAGCAATTGGAAGAAAAAGAAGAATAGTGACGGAAGGAAAGAAAATAGTGGAAGGGGAAAGAGCTAACAAGAAGAGAGCAATTGTTAATGAATTTTTTATTTTTGTGACATATTTGTTGTTAATGAATTAAATATAAATATTTATTTTATTTATTTATTAATTATTTATTTTGTTTTAAAGAAAAATAAAATAAATAATTCATAAAAATTGAATTTTTTAATTATTTGTGTTAATGAATTTTTGTACACATCAGCAAATATTGCCACGTGTCAACCACATTAACACCTAGTAATTGCACGTGCCTAAAGGCACGACGTAACGAAAAATTAGATTAAAACTCGAAAAATACTACATTACTTAAAGATTTTTTATAACCTAAAATAACATACAATCAGATATAACAATTATTATAATTCACCAAACCTCCGCAATAATTAATTTTTCTTTAAAAATAGATATCCAAAAAAATCTAAACCTCTTTACAAAACTTAAAAATCATCGATAATAATTTTCATAATTCACCACACCACCATAATACTCCCTCCGTTCCTTAATATAGGTCGTTTTAGAGAAATATTTTTGTTCCTTGATATAAGTCGTTTTAAAATTTCAAGTAAGCATTAATTGCTTAGTTTTCAATATTACCCCTAATATTAAATGTAACTTTGGTTCTCCCAATATTTTCTGCACAATAAATAACAATCTCTTATTTCAATACAAGGGTAATATAGACAATTGATATTATAGTTAATGCTATACAATCATTACCTTAATGGTTGTGCATAACCTTAAAACGACTTATATTAAGGAACGGAGGGAGTAACAATTATAATAACATAATAACAATTATTATTATTATTGTTATTATTATTGTAATAATAATAATAATAATTACTATTATAATTATTATTACTATTATAATAATAATTATTATTGTTATTATTTTTGTTATTAATATTAATATTAATATTATTATAATTACTATTATTACTTTATTATTATTATTAAAATTAAAATTATTACTATTATTATTATTATTATTATAATTATTGTAATAAATTATTATTATTAAAATTATTACTATTATTATCATTGTTATTATTATTATTATTATTATCATTACTATTATCATTATTATTATTATTAGTGTTATTATTATTGTTATTTTTATAACTACTACTATTATTATAATTATAATTACTAGGTGATAGCCCGTGCAATGCACGGGCTAGTTTGAATAACGAATTGTATAATGCATTAAAATTGCGATGAATAGTTATTATTTTTTTATAATAAGTAATTTTCATATAGATTTTTCAATACATTTTTGCATAAATATCACTAATATTTGTAAATATATTGAATAATAAATTTAATAATGTCAGATATTCATATAAAAAAAAGACCAGAAGTATACAATCCATGTACCAACTTATAGCCCACAATTTTATATTAAGTAATGAGTTCAGACAATATTAGAGAAAACAATTGAAGAGAGATTCATATGTTGAACATCCCCTCAAGTTAGTTAGTAAATTAACTGTCACACCTCCAATTGTTTAAAATTTTGCATGTGCACAGAGCATAAACTACCATTATACATATCTAAAGATTTTTATAACTAATTCATACCTAACATATGAAATTTCAAATACCCAATACGATTTCACATCAAAATTCTCTTAAACATACATCACTCAACGTAACAGCTAAATAAATCCTAGGCTAGCAGAAAAGAAAAAGTATGAAAGAAGAAAGAAATTAACTATGAATTGTGATTTGCACATAGTAATATAAAGTTTGAAGTGAGGTGCCTATCCAAGGACTTGGGTTGGAGCAATGGTAATGAACTCTGATTCATGGTTATTGACATTGTGATCCCTGTTGATCATAATGGGATTACTCTGATTAATACTTTTAGTTCTTCTACTTGATCTACGGAGCAAATATCCCACGGGTCTGACTATAATCAATATCAATGCTATCAATTTCCATGGTCTGACTAAAAAACAGAAGCATGCAAAAGAGTAAATTCCAAAATTTCAACTGCGCAATAGGACTTGGTTCACAGATATGCTACAGATCATACATATTACTCATAGCAATCAGATCGACACAATCACAAAATGAAGCTCTTATATTTGACAAATCAGATCAAGATCAGCACATTGATTCGAAAATGCAACAAAACTAAACTCAAACTACATCGAAAATGCGATCACAATCCTTTACAGATAGAAAGAGATTAGTACATACACACATAAATATACCTTAATGTTCTGAAGATAACATCGTAAGCACCACAAACCTGCTTGAATCGGAGGGTGACAACTTCTCTTACGGAGAAGGGGGAGGGATTTGTCGCTTGAGTGAGAAATTGAAAGGAGCGAGAGAAGGGCAACAGATATATGGAAGTGAAATAGGGGTGAGGGTAGTGAGGAAGCGGAAGAATATCCTTTTTTTGGCATTTAACTAAACATGTAATGTGCACTATTCTAAACAGCCAACTCAAGGTCAATTGGAATCTTCAGTCTTAGCCCAATTAATAACATTGTTAACGAACAGACCCTAATCACATTCCCTTAACTAATCTGTTTAATCCATAACATTGTAAATTTTCCACAAATTTGAAATTTGACTTTCTTAATTTTTAATTCTAAACAATAAAGCTAATTAATTACTCATATGCAATGCTCAATTGTGTGAAAACATCTACACCCATTACAAAAACAGCCTGAATATAAAGATAAAAAATTACTTGGAATCGATTAATGCACAAATGACTTGGAAGCAAAACGCCTGATCCTTTTGTTTGGTTTCTCTAAAGTTGAAATTGGGAGAAAACAAATTGGGTCCAAATTTCCTTCCTTGCACTAAGCATTAACCAAACTATAAACAATTCCATGAGGTCCAATACCCTTTGTCATCATTTCCTCAAACAGTGAAAACATCTTGGATGTTTTATATGTCTTGGCAGCTTAACACAGACTAAATAATAATTCACACAAAAATATTTATACCGAAATGAATAATAAATAAATTCAACTTTCTTTCAAGCTATCACTATGAAAATTGCATTACCTCTTGTAAAGAATAAAAAATAAAATAATAATAATAATAAAATTCTTGAGAAGATACAAACTTGTTGAGCTAGAAAGCAAGAAACACATTACTTATAATTGCATATGTAGAAAATGAAGTTTACCCAGGTTTAGATGTTGTAGATGCTGCCAAAGTATCAGTCTTTGTCTGCAAATTACAAACAAAAAATAAAACTTCATATAACAAAAATATACAAACACAGAAAGTCTGAAATATATAGTCAGAGAAAGAAGGAGAGATGGTTAACTGCAACAACATTAGTAATTAATCTGTCAGCACTGCTACCCAACCCATTATTCATCCCTCCATCAGATCTAACCACAAAAAAGTACAAATACAAATTCAAATACATATATATAGTACTACTTTTTAAAAATAACACCCATACATTAAAAATTAAAGACTAAATTGATGGTTAATCCACTTTCAGTAACTTTCTAAACCTTCACTTAAAAATTTCATCGAACAGTTGATAGGCAGGACAACCAATCTTCTTCTATGCTTGACACTGCTCCAAAATAATACAGATATACATACCCATTATGCTAATGAAGAAACCCCAAATAACATACCTAATTCATGAAGAAACCCTCCCAAATCAGAGATCCAATTCGTTTTTGAACAAACCCTTGAAGCATAATTCACAGATATACAGACCCATTATGCTAATGAAGAAAAAAGAAGATGAAAAGACATAAAGGCTGCATAAGGCTTACGACAAAGATGAATTCAGTAGAAGATTTATTGTCTCTTTCTATTAAAGAAGAGATGAAGACACGTTTCACAGGAACACAACAAAATTATAGAAAAACAAGATTGATAACATGATGAATATATAACAAAAACGAACCTGGTGAGAGGGTTTGTAATCTGAGAATCTGATTTAATGGGTCAGCCTTTGCTTTTTGACTTTTGATTTTTTTTAAAAAGGAACGTAGAAGATGAAGAGTAAAAGACGATGGAATTCTGAGCGACGAAACACAGTTACTGATTCCAACCTCGCTTGATAGAGAAAAAATCAACTGAGTTAACTCTTAATTATAAAGTTATTTCAAATTTGGGGCTTTGATTGAAATCAATTACTTGTGTTGTATTTATATATATATATATATTGATTATCATTATTGTTATTTGATTTGGGCGAGAATTTTTAGGGATGAATTTGATTTGGACGAAAATTTTTAGTGTGAGATGAAATATGAGCATTTAGATTAAGTTGGAAGAATTGGGATTCAAAATGGGTATGTTTTATTATATAAATATTATAATAATAATAATAATAATAATTATTATTATTATTATTAGTATTATTATAATAATATTTATTATTATTAGTACTATAATACCACTAATTAATTTATTTTAATCTAATTTTTCGTTACGCCGTGACTTCAGCCACGGGCAATTACTAGTAAGCATATATAATGAATTTAACACTAAATGAGAATAATAGTTTACTTGATTTTGTTTATTAAGGACACAATAAATAGAGGCAAAATGTGTATAATTGTTGGCTTGGTAACTTTATTAATGTCTTAATTAATTATTTTTGCAGTAATTATTTTTTTTATTTTTTGATAAAAATTATTATATGTAGTGTTGGTTACCGTTATTATATATTCATGAGTATTAAATATACACACATAATAAAATAAAAATTAATATAATTATCACATTTAAATAATAGTCAATTACATATTAAAAATGCCATGAAATTGAGAGCAAAATTACTATTAGATGGAGTATCTGTTAGGGTTAATATATAATATGAGCATATATATTGAACTTAACATAAAATTGGATGTCGATTTTATAAAATAAATTAGTTATATTTTTTATAATGGTGATATCAGAAAATCTCTTTAATTGTCTACCATTTATCCCGTCTTCTTTCTCTTCAACCAAAACAATATTACCTAATTTCATGCCTCTATTTTTCTTTTTCATATTTTAAACTATATGCATGACTACGATTGGTAAATATCATATTTAAGTAATATTGAGATTATTGAAGTGTTTCAATTGTTGCGTTTTATACTTTTTAGATTTTTTTTTTCTGGATTTCATCAAGTATTTGAGAACTAATGCGAGATTTGCTACCAATACATTTATGGAGACTTTTACCCTAATAGGTAATATTGTAATATTGTAATATTGTATGTACTTCCTCCGTCTTTTAACATAAGTCGTTTTAGAGAATTGTTTTTGTCCCTTAATATAAGCCGTTTGAGAATTTCAAGTAAGTATTAATTGCTTAGTTTCTAATATTATCCCAAGTATTAAATATTATTTTGGTTTTCTCTGATGAGGACATGCCTAGTTTGGACGGGAATGAAAATCATAGAGCAGACACACTGCGAGTTCCGATTGGTCCCGTGACGAGAGCTCGAACAAAAAGATTCAAGTAGGGTCTTAACGGTTTAATCAAAGGAGTTTAGGAGGAAAAGAGTCGAGTTCGAAAACAATTGAGGTGGATTCCAAGCTCATGAATTTGGTGCAATTGATGGAGATAAGCCAAGATTCGAAAACAAGCGAAGGAGAGTTTCTGACCAACCGGCGTTGCCGCGCCCGGTTTAGTCCAGAACTTGGCGTTGTTGCGCCAAGTGTCCAAAGTTAACTATAATGTTCGGATGGAACGGTGCTGCCGCTCAAGTGCTGGTAGAAAAGATGGCGCGCGACAACAGGGCAACAGAGGATCCTTGGATGGACATTGTTGTCGCGCCAATGTTGGGCCTAACGTCGAGGCTGCCGCGCCAGGTTGCGGGCACAGTTTTTGAGACACATGTTTTGACGCATTTTGGCCAGATTTTTAGGTATCTTCATATCTTTTCAATTCTAATGCAATTAGGAATGTTTTAGTTAGGTTTTTTTTAGGATTTCTATTCCAATTTGGTTTACCACTTAGCAATCCATTCCTTATTGGATTATAGGGTTTTCTTATGAGTATAAATAAGCTTCATGAATGTAGTTCATTAAAATTCAATAATATTCAGATTTTATCATATTTGAGAGACTATTCTCTAATTTTTGTTTTTTAAAGAATTCCTAAGTTAAATTCTTTAGTTTTTCTTTGAGATTCAATTTGACTTATAATACAACAATACATAATTGTGTGTGGCGTCTTCTATCACATCAATCATCGATTGTACCAAGATTACCGCTTCAATATAAGCGAGGGGTCAAGGTGTCGTTGATAATCATTCAACGCAGATTTTTGTAGCGCGAGCAATTGTACCAAGATTATCGCTTATATATAAGCGATGGTTTAAGGTGTTGCGAGCGATTCACAAAACGATCCGGGCGACAACCACTGTTGGATATATATATATATATATATATATATATATATATATATATATATATATATATATTAATGAATGAGAATTCTATATAAAATAAAAACACTAGGTGTGACCTTTGGTTCATATATTTTCAAATTGAAAAGGTACCTTTTTAAAGGGATGCATCTTTTCAAATGAATGTATCTTTTTAAAGGGATGTATCTTTTCAAAGGGATGTATGGATGTATATCTTCAGAGGGGTGTTTGGATGTAACGACCAAGAAATTCGAATCCTTTGTAAAATACTTGAAATAATTAAATAATGAATAAAATAATATTATTTGTTAATATTATGTGTTAATAAGACGTATGTCGTTCTATAACCTAGAAAATTTGGAACATCGTAGTATTTTAACTATGTGAGGGAATTAAAGTGTTTGAATTTCCAAGACGAAAATAAAAGCTTTACAAGAAATTTTCTGAAAAATACTATTTATCGTTTATCGCTCGGGAATTATTTTTGAACTTCCGAGAAATACGTAACGTTATAATATCGAGGCGAGATGGATTATGTAATAATAATCTAAGTATGGAAAAGACAATATTTCGTATGCGGACTTAATTTGAGAATGTTAAGTATTAACTTATAATGGAATGGAATTATGGATTATGTAGGAGGTACCAATCCATTAAGCATTAAGGGACAAGCCCAAGAGGTAGAAATGATTAAGCCTAAGTGTTGGTTTATATTAAGCCCAAAGTAATTAAAGACAAGCTCAAGGTAATTTAAGACCTAAGCCCAATTAATGATCCATTAGTTAATTAAGATCCATGGGGCAACCCATGGGTGAAGTGGTGACCAAGACCTTTGTGTGGTGGGCAAGAATTAAGTGTGATGTCCAAGTTTACTTAGGCTTTAAGTTAGGAATAGTGAGGAGGTTTATTAAGGAGGTGGGAGGACTTATGACCAAAGTGCCTTAAGCTTAGAAAGCCTATAAATAGCAAGTTTGTAATTCATTATTTGGTTGTTAATTTTCATCCAAAGTAAAACAACTTAAGTGTTAGAGAGAATAAGCACTTTGAAGCTTAACTTCCATTATTAGATTTTCCAAGAAGAAGAAGGACTAGTTCATCAAGGGTAAGGCTCTTGTCTTATATATCCTCCATCTCTATCATAGAAGGGTAATCAGAGAAGTGTAAATTAATTATCATGTATGTTAATAACTTATCAAGATGGTTAATCAATGGACTTAAGCCGAATTAGTAAGGAATAAGTAACTTAAACCTAAATAAGTTATGAACTTATGGAGTACATATATGGACTTGTCATATGATGAACTTAAGAAGTTTGTATGATTGATAGGATGTAAGGATGTAGCTTAAATGACCTAATTAATAATAAGTTATAAAGAAATGAAAATCTTGTATTGAAGAAATTGTTAAGTTATGAACTTATAAGAAATAAGCCATAACCTAATTTGAATATAAGTTATTGTAATATATAGGTTGAGATGTTTAGTTAATGAAATAAATGCTTTGGGAATGATGAACAAATCGTTAGTAATGAAGTTTGCCGGAACTCACACGATTGGACGATAATCGTCGAATTCGTGAAATTCTCGGAATCGAAGTCGAATTTTGTGTTTGAACTCGGAAACATTGGTTTTCTATGGAGACAAGTCGTATTTGGCATTATAGAGTTGCGGACTTGAAAATGACCAAATTCTGACTTAAAACGAAGAAACAAACATTGAACGTTCACGAGCGTTGAACGTTCACGAGCGTTGAACGTTCACGAGCGTTGAACGTTCACGAACGTTTATCGTTTTCGTTAAAAATGGACTAATAGGTGAATTTTTAGCAAATGAAGACGAATAGATAAAATTCGTACATGAACACGTAGAATATGTGATTTGTGAACCGTAGGCTCTTGAACGAGCCAATTCGGACTTATAACGAAGAAGTTACGAGCCCGGGAATCTCACAAGTTGAAAAATCTGTCAAAAAAATTTTTGGTGCACGCGGCGCCAGCCCAAGGCCAAATAGCCCACGCCGTAGCGCCGAGCTTGGCCGAGCAAAGCCATAACCTACTGGAGAGTGGCGCCGCAGCGCGACCGTAACAAAGGAGACTTGCGTCGCAGCGCCGAGTCCAGATTTCTCTAGCATAAGTGCATGGGGCAGCAGCGCGGCATAACAAAGGAACACTGGCGCCGCAGCGCCAGCCTTAGAGTCTAGATAATGAAGAATATTTTTATGTTGAGCTTGAATGATAATTGATGAACACTTAATTAAGGATCTTCATGTAACATTGTTGAGACATATTTACGCCTTAAGTATAATCACTTAGAGTTCAAAAAAGTCAATTGTATGTGAACGTAAGAATGACGTAAAAGAAAGCCGGAACCAATAATAACAAATCTAATACGTAATTAGATTGAGAAGAAGGGTAAGATTCTTTAGGAACCATGTATGATTATTCATGACCTAATATGCTATGTGATGTTATCATCTACTATAGAGACTTAAGGACTTAAAGTGCACGTGTTATATCTGTAAGCAGACGCTAAAGGCAAGTACTCTAACCCTTGTTTCAGTTCAATCTGGACAAGCTTTATGATTCATGTATTCTTCGCAAGAGTTAATGTCTGATGAAGTCAAAGCCAACTCTTTCGGCTAGACTTATGCTATGTTGGATTTCTTATAATCTTTCAAGTATTGATAAGGATTTACCGAACTAATATTGTTGTGGTTTTCAAAAGGAGACTGAGTATGCTAAACTATTTTGTCGTCAAACGATAGGCACGTGAGGTTGCCACAACTTAAACGTATACACGTTTAATGAATGTAGTGTTGATCAACATAGAGTACTATAGGCTGATCACCTAGACGTGCTCGTAAGCTATACCGAACTTACGGACTTAGTGTCGGGATGTCCTTTTCAAAGTACTTATGAAATGCTCATGGTCTTGGACTGGTATTGATGTTTTACTGAATATTGTTGTTGTAAAACGTTTTGAATAAAGAGAAGTGCTATTTTGAATTATTAATAGTACTTCATAACTATTGTTCAGTTATTGAAGATATACGATTCTTATGTCTCAAGCATGCTATTTTTCTAGAATTGTTGTACTTGTTGAGCTAGTTAGGCTCACACTTGCTTGAACCATATGAATGTAGCTAAGATCGAACGGACTGACGGATCCGGCAAGGATAAATGGGAAGGCTAAGGTAAACCCGTAGCTTACCTATGTAACAGTATAGGTTTTGTAATGATAAATATTTTATATTATGACATGAACAGATGTAAGGTTATAAAGAACCTGGGAGAATGTTAATATTATTTTGAATATATATAAGATATATTCGTTCTTTTGAGACATTTCAATTGAATGTTTGTATGAACTGTAGCACCATGTAGCATCATCTGTCGGGTTGGAAGATACCCGGATTTGGGGGCGTCACATTGGAAACCTATAAATAGGTTTCAAATCTACCCAAAACAATCTCTTCAACTTCAATCCTTCTCAAGTTCTTAAAACTAAATTCATTCTTCATTCATTAAAAGTTATAGAGAGTATTTAAATTTTTTTTGTTCGTGGAACTCTTCCATTGAAGTGTTTCTTGTGAGAGTTGAAGACCATTTTATCTTGAGAAGTAGACGTCCATTGTTCCATCCGTAAGCACCGATAGCGGGGACGAAATCTGCTTTAAGGAGAGATTGTCCTACAGTTGACTTGGTTTTAAAAGTTTGTCAATTACATCTTGTAAGTCATTATTATAAAATTGTGTATCTTCTACTTCTGTTTATTTAATTAGTATATAATACTAGTGGTACAATCTTAAAGCAAATTTCGATATACGACAATTTTATATGATATGCATGATTCCACAAGTAGCGATTGTATTGGATTTAAATATTAAAATAAATTTAGTCAACAGAAGAAGATTAATTGATTAAATAAATATTATTGTCCATAGTTGCTTAAAGTTAATGAGAATATTTTGGAGGCGCTGATATATAATCTTTAATAAACAAATTATGTATTATATATAAACTCTGTTTATATATATATATATATATATATATATATATATATAAAGTATATATATGGTGATTGATTGATTGATGATATTACATAGTAACTTTATCATTCACTCGGTCAAACCTTAAATTACTATAATAAAACAAAAATAAGATAGTATAGTATAAGTACTACAGTATTAATATAGATATATTAATATAGAATAAGTTCTTTAAATATATAAAACATAATATTATAGTTCTATTTAGTTTCATTACATAAATTTGTTTCTGATTTATGAAAATAATATTAAACACAGATTTATTTTATTATAATTATAAATTAGTTTTTGTTTTTCTCTTTCTATTGTTTCTATTTTATTAAAGTGATTCTGTAAATTGTGTATTTAACAAAATTATGAAATTATCTAATTCAATTGTGTCTAACTTTATTTCAACCAATGTTCCTACCCATGTTAGTCATGGTGAGAAACTTGAAAAATTCAGCGGGATTGATTTTAAAAGATGACAACAGAAAATGTTGTTTTATCTTACTACATTGAATCTTTCAAGGTTTTTAAATGAGGATGCCCATGTGGTAGATGATAATGAAATTGATAGGACCACATTGACTATTGTGGATGCATGGAAACATTCTGATTTTCTTTACAAAAAGTATATCCTCAATGAATTGGATAATACACTGTATAATGTATATAGCCCAATCAAAACTGCTAAGTTATTATGGGAGTCTTTGGATAAAAAATATAAAACGGAAGATGCCAGCATGAAGAAGTTCGTTGTTGGTAGATTCCTGGATTTTAAAATGGTTGATATAAATATTGTTATAAATCAAGTCCAATAGAGGTTTTTAAATGAGGATGCCCCTGTGGTAGGGGATAATGAAACTGATAGGACCACATTGGATGTTGTGGATGCATGGAAGTATTCTAATTTTCTTTGCAAAAATTATATCCTTAATGGATTGGACAATACATTGTATAATGTATATAGCCCAATCAAAACTGCTAAGTTATTATTGGAGTCTTTGGATAAAAAATATAAAACTGAAGATGCCGACATGAAGAAGTTTGTTGTTAGTAGATTCCTGGATTTTAAAATGGTTGATACAAAGACTGTCATAAATCAAGTCCAAGAGCTTCAATTGATAATTCATGAGATTCATGCTGAAAAAATGGTTTTAAGTGAATCTTTTCAAGTGGTCACAGTAATTGAAAAATTACCTCCATCTTGGAAAGATTTTAAAAATTATTTAAAGCATAAACGTAAAGAAATGGGGCTCGAGGACTTGATAGTTAGGTTGAGGATTGAAGAAGATAATCAAATATTTGAAAAGAAAGTTGGAAAACTTCTAATTATATCCAACACTAATGTAATAGAAAGTGGTAACAAAACTAAGAAAAGGAAACACAACAATGAAGACCCAAGTCAAGGAAATGGTCCTTCAAAGAATTTTAAAGGGAAATGCTATAATTGCAGCAAGATAGGGCATCTTGCAAAGGATCGTCGCAAACCCAAAAATCAAGATAACTTTAAAAGGAAAAATGCACAAGCGAACATAGAAGAAATATATGAAATATCTACTAAAGTTTCTGACATGTATCTTCCGGCAGTTGTCTCGGAAGTCAATTTGGTGGGAAATCCTAAAGAATGGTGGGTTGATACTGGCGCTACACGCCACATATGCTCAGACAATAAACTGTTTACTACCTATCAACCAATAGAAAATGGTAAGCAACTATTCATGAGCGATTCCTCCACTTCTAAAGTTGATGGAAAAGGAAAAGTCGTGTTAAAGATGACTTCAGGCAATGAACTCACACTCAATGATGTACTACATGTACCGGACATTCGCAAGAATCTAGTCTCTAGATCTATATTGAGCAAGAAAGGGTTCAAACTAGTGTTTTATGCTGATAAATTTGTACTTACTAAAGGTGGAATGTATGTTGGAAAAGGCTATATGTGTGATGGGATGTTCAAAATGAACATCATGACTATTGTACCAAATGTTATTATTAATAATAAAAACACATCTTTTGCTTATATGTTTGACTCTATGTATGTGTTGCATGATAGATTGGGACATGTGAACTATGTTACTTTAAGTAAATTAATTAATTTAGAATTAATTCCAAAATTTAGTATAGACAAAAGTCATAAATGTGAAACATGTGTAGAGGCTAAATTAACAAGAACATCTTTTCATTCTGTTGAAAGAAGTTCAGAACCTCTAGATTTAATTCACACTGATATATGTGATTTAAAATTTGTGCAAACTAGAGGTGGTAAAAAGTACTTTATTACTTTTGTAGATGATTGCACAAGATATTGTTATGTCTATCTTTTAAGGACAAAGGATGAAGCAATTGAAATGTTAAAACATTATAAGAATGAAGTTGAGAATCAACTTAACAAAAAGATTAAGGCTATAAGAAGCGATAGAGGTGGTGAATATGAATCACCATTTATAGATTTTTGTTCAGAAAATGGTATTATTCACCAAACTACCGCTCCTTATTCACCTCAATCAAATGGTGTTGCTGAACGCAAGAACCGAACTTTAAAACAAATGATGAATGCTATGTTAATAAGTTTTGGGTTACCTCATAACATGTGGGGGGAAGCATTGATATCTTCAAATTTTATTCTCAACCGTTTGCTTCATAAGAAAACAAACAAGATACCTTATGAATTATGGAAAGATCGAAAATCTTCCTATAAATATCTTCGAGTTTATGGGTGTCTTGTGAAAGTAATTGTTCCTGATCCTAAGAGGGTTAAGATAGGTCTTAAAACAATTGATTGCATATTCATAGGTTATGCAAATAACAGTTGTGCGTATCGATTTCTTGTGCATAAATCAGACATTCATGATATTCATGTCAATACATTTATAGAATTAAGGAATGCATCTTTCTTTGAAGATATTTTCCATATAAAAATACACAAGAAACAAGTTCTCGTAAAAGACCTAATAATACTAACCTAGTAATCATCAAACTATAATAGACAAAGAGTCTAATAAATAGGGAGATGAAGATGAACCTAGACGTAGTATGTAAAACCCCAGATTTTATGAATAAAGAATTAATTTTCTCGAAATAATTTTTTTTATATTATGGTGTGAATTTGAGATAATATTATAGTTGTGGGTAGTATTTATAAATTTTGCAAAGTATGCAAGTTGTTATATTATATTCGATTGGTCAGGGAATATTCTTTGTGTCGGAAAATATTCGTACGACGGTACAGTTATTGGTGGACCCCACAACAGAATTATTGTCGGATTGAGAAAACGACAAAAATATTTTATTGAAAATAACGGCGGAAGTTTTACCGTTGATACTGTTGAACTACTGGGTAGTAAAAGTACAGTAATACGCGTTGTTGCATAGTAGCACACGGTATTGATTATTGATATTTATGTGAGAAGTCGCTCAGTTTGATTCAATTATTGTCGATTAATAATATGAATTATTATAGCGATGATGACGTTTTGTTTTATTCGTATTATTAACGTAATAAAACAGAAACATCTTTTTATATAAAACAGAATACTTTATTAAAGTTATTTTATAAATAGAATATATTATATTTTATTATGCATAGTGTCGCATAGTGTTTTGCATAGTGTTGCATAGTGTTTGCATAGTAAAAATCTTTTTATATAAATAGAATATATTATATTTTATTTAAAAGATTTTTCTTTAAATATGGACCGTAAGATTAAAGTAAATCAATCTGGGCCGTTCATGGATTAGTTACTATGCATTCCATTTTCCTATAAATAGAAGCTCATTCCTTCGTTATTTTCTTACGAATTCATTGAAACTCTAGAGAGAGAAATTATAGAGAGAAGCTATAGAGAGAAAATTATAGAGAGAGAGAAGAAGAGTATTCTGCTACTTCACTACTTCTATATCCAGTTTCTGTTACGGTAAGGGGTGTTATTCTTTCTTATTCATGAAGAGAACTATTGTTATTCTATTTCTTATTATTCTGTTGGAATAACCTGTATACGCGGTCTACCCTATACTTGGTGACATTCTTCTATCATTCTGTTGGAACATCCTGTCTGTGTGTTTTACACCGGACCTGGTTCCGTCTTTATTATTATTCCGTTGGAATATCCTGTCTGTGTGTTTTACACCGGACCTGGTTCCGTCTTTATTATTCTGTCGGAATATCCTGTCTGTGCTATACGCCGGACCTGGTTCCATCATTTATTATTCCGCATTTATTATTCTGTTGGAACATCCTGTCGGTATGAATTTCACTTGACCTGGTTCCGTTATTTAGTATTCTGTTGGAATAACCTGCCTGTGCGAAGTTCCGCATGCATGGTGATTTCTGTTGTTATTCCATTCTTTATTATACTTAGTTGGTTAAAGTTTTGACTTCTATACTCCATGAAATTAGTAGAATATCCTTGATATTTGCGCTTCATCCAGTATCTTTTCAGGAAAATATTCTTCTGAGCATTCTTGAATTTTACACCACAAAACAGTATCGTGTGGACAATTTGGACGTTATTGGTTCATGGACAAATTAATTCTTGAACTTGTTTTATTAAATTCTTATATCATTGTCATCATCCTCATGTTTATGTTATGTTGAAAGTCATCTGTGGCCTGTAGTGCATAGATGGACTTGGTATGATTATGACCAGGGATTATGCGGTGTAATCATGACCGTAATATTATAAATGATGTGGAAAAAGTCCTCATTGGCCCGTAATGCATTGATGGACAGTTTTTGGTATGATTATGGCTATGGATTCTCTTCGGTCGTAGTGCAAAGATAATTGTTTTATGGCATGATCAGGACCGTTGATGAAAACACGATTATCTTTGGCACGTAGTGCATGGATAATTCATGGTCGTGATACTAAAGAATATCCTTGGCCTGTAGTGCAGGGATGATTTAATGATGTGGATTATTTATTGAGCTGAGTCTCAGCGATAAAAGTGATGAAAAACTTTTTAAATCATAAAAGATAGTAGATTCAATTCTCTCTACTTGACTCTTTTAATGGATTGCTTATTCCGCTGCAGTTAAACTTGATGTCTATTATATTTTATCAGTTTAACATTGTTGGAGACTAATGATAATTTATTCTGCATTATCTTAGTCATAATATTTCTTACTGGGCTAGTTGAGCTCACCCTTTCTTTCACTGTTCTCTTCAGGAAATGAGAACATAGCAGGGACTAGTCAGGGAATGGAGTGACGGTCCAGAGGATAACATTAGTAGTCCTCACTATTCTGAGAAATAGTGTATTAATAATTGTAATGAGGACTCCTTTTGAGTTTGTATGATCTCTAGTAGACAATTATTGTATTCAAACTCACAGTTGTATTTTGTCGTATTATACACGACAGTGGTATTAGTAAGTTGTATTTGAATTCTGTACCATGTATCTGACGACTCAAGATGGGTGATGTATACCTTATTTTGGGGGCGTCACATAGTAAAAGGGTTAAGATCTCCAAGTCTTTTGGTCCTTACTTTCTAAGTTACATGCTAGAAAGTGAACCTCAAAGTGTGAAGGAAGCGTTGTCTACTCCAGAGGCTTCATATTGGAAAGCAATCAATAGTGAAATTGAATCTATTATGCAAAATCATACTTTGGAATCGGTGGATCTTCCACCAGGAACCAAACCATTAGGAAATAGATCTTCAAAAGGAAAATACAAAGCAAGACTTGTAGCCCAAGGTTATAGACAAAAGGAGGGACTTGATTATTTCGACACTTATTCACCAGTTATAAGGATAACATATATTCGAATGTTAATTGCAATAGTTGCAATACACAATTTAGAAATACATCAAATGGATGTTAAAACTGCCTTTCTTAATGGTGAATTAGAGGAAGAAATTTATTTCCCCTGAAAAAGAAAAGAAAGTTTTCAAGCTTGTTAAATCATTATATGGTTTGAAATAAGCACCAAAGTAGTGGCATGAAAAATTTGATAATGTTATGATATCAAATAATTTCAAAATAAATGAGTGTGACAAATGTGTATATGTCAAAAACACTCAAAGGAGATATGTAATAGTTAGTCTATACGTGGATGATATGTTAATCATTGGTAGTACTAATAATGTTATTAATGCTACCAAACAAATGTTAATTTGCAAGTTTGAAATGAAAGACATGGGCTAAGCAGATGTTATTCTAGGAATCAAGATTTTCAGAATATCTAATGGACTTATTGTGTCTTAATCTCGTTATATTGAGAAAATACTTGCAAAGTATAATAAATATGAGAAAAGTCCAATAAGAACACATGTTGACCCAACACTTCATCTCACTACTAATCGTGGTGAAAGTATATCGCAATTGGAATATTCTCATATAATAGGCAGTTTAATGTATTTATCAAACTGCAGTTGACCAGACATAGCATACTCAATAAGTAAGCTAAGTCGATATATGAGTAATCCTGGAAAAGAACATCGAAAGGCTTTAGTAAGGGTACTTAGATATCTAAGATACACTTTAACTGACGGATTGTATTATACAAGATATCCAGCTGTACTTGAAGGATACAGTGATATGAAATCCATAAGTGGATATGTGTTTACTCTAAGAGGTGCAGCTGTATCATGAAAATCCTCTAAGAAAACATGTATTGCAAGATCCACTATGGAATCTGAATTTATTGCTTTAGATAAAGCAGGAGAAGCAGCAGAATGACTTCTTAATTTTTTGGAGGATATTCCAATTTGGCCTAAACCAGTACCACCAATCATTATTCATTGTGATAGTCAATCAGTGATTGGTAGGGCACAAAATAGTAATTATAACGGTTAGTCTAGACATATACGTCGACCACATGAAACTGTTAAACAATTTGTGACGTCCCCAAAATTAGGTATACATCACCCATCTTGAGTCGCCAGATATATGGTATAGAATACAAATACAAACTAATTATACAACAGTCGTGTAAAATACGACAAAACATAAACTGTTAGTTTGAATACAAATATTGTCTACTAGAGAGTATACAAACTCAAAAGGAGTCCTCATTACAATTATTATCACACTATTTCACAGAATAGTGAGGACTACTAATGCACCATCTAGGACCATCACTCTGTTCCCCGGCTCGTCCCAGCTATATTCTCATTTCCTGAAGAGAACAGTGAAAGAAAGGGTGAGCTCAACTAGCCCAGTAAAAAATATTATGACTAAGATAATGCAGAATAAATTATCATTAGCCTTAAACAGTGTTAAACTGATACAATATAACAAACATCAAGTTTAACTGCAGCGAAACAAGCGATCCATTTAAAAGAGTGAAGTAGATAATAAAATCTACTATCTTTTATGATTTAAAAGGTTTTTCATCACTTTTATCGCTGGGACTCAGCTTAATAAATAATCCACATCATCAAATCACCCCTGATCATGCCATAAAACAATTCATCTTTGCACCCTTGGCCGAAGAGAATCCATAGCCATAATCATACCAAAAACTGTCCATCAATTTATAACATTACGATCATGATTATACCGAATAATTCCTGGTCATAATCATACCAAGTCCATCTATGCACTACAGGCCACAGATGACTTTTACCACATCATTTATAACATTACGGTTGTAACGCCCTGAAATCTGGTCTATTTTCACATCCGGATTCCGTACGTCACGATCCCATCTTCTTCCAAACATACATCATTATATAGATAAATATAACGACATACATTCTCAAATCCCAGGTTCTATAACGATAAAACCTCTTTCATTACAAATAATGATAATTACATTATTCTTTACATCTTGTACAAGTGACTTTTATCCGCCACCAAGGATACATGATCATTCATTAAGTTAACTTACCTTAACTTATCCGAACCATTAAACTATAATGTTCGTTAAGTCAACTTCTTATTCCTTATGGTTTTCGGAACGATCATTTAATGTCAATACTATGAGAACATAGCGTTAAACATTTCATTTTAACTTATTCATACCTTACAACATCCGGTTCATTCAACTCGAAACGTTGTCCAAGTTATACTTATTAACTCGGCTTCTTAACGTTATACGTTATTATCTTGAACTTAGTTTCTTCATCGTTCACGGCTAAAACTTAGTCTTCATTACATTACGGTTAAACCATACACGGAGTGTAGGTTCTGCCCGTTTAACACTCGCTTACACTCAACCTTTACGCTGGTTAAAGTGTTCAATGTTTACTTCATTCTAACATTCTCTATCCGACTCACACTCGAACTTTCTTTAATCTCATTATCGTTTGTTACGGCTTTCCTTGATAATTCGTATCTTACTTACTACCTTCGTCAACGTCTAAGTCATACAACTAGGGTATACTTAGAACGTTCGTCCAACACGAATATGATTCACGAGGATCGTTATGTATTCGACGTTCACTTGTTCGTCTTTTAATCTCTCATTACCATGACATAACATCGGAATGTTATTCATTACCTTCATCACTCAAAGTCTAAGGAATCACAATCATAGCAATCCCTCATGTTCGTTTGTCGCGACTACGGTCCCCGGATATCGGTTACGTAATTTAGCGCTTACATTCTCCGTCTTTTAATCACGTTAAATCTTTTCGTTCAACCTTTGCTAAAGGTTTAAAACACTTGACTAAGTGTTACATTATGTGAACTATATGTTCATACTTCTTTCTTGCACATCCCCCAGTATCTGAGAAATAAAATTCTCATTTCTGGGCATTGCCTTGCACCGGCGCTGCGGCGCCATCCTTCTCTCTCTCTCTCTCTCTCTCTCTCGCTGCGGCGCGACCTACTTCTCTCTCCTCCCTTGGTCTGGCGCTGCGGCACCAAACCCTTTATTATCTCTCATGCTGCGGCGCCACTTAACAGCACCTAAAGCCTGAGTTCACGCTGCGGCACCACTTCTCGGCGCTGCGACGCGAAGCTTAAACCATTACGATCTCATAACTTCTTCATTATAACTTCATAATGAAGTCTTTCATCAAGTTTGAGACGCGTACATTACGATCTCATAACTTCTTCATTATAACTCGGAACGAGATTGTTCCAAAGCCATTTTCTTCTATATCTTACGTACTTCAATACTTCCTGGACAGAACTTCATTCTGAATCCGTTAACATGCCATTCAATTGGCTTAATCTTTGCTCTTCGTTCATGTTTACATTAATAACGTTCTTTGTTCGTTCGTCCGTAATTCGGTCATCCGAACTCGGAATTCGTTTGTTCTCGAGTCTACGACTCACGTTTTCAACATTCTCTTATATTCTTATGAAACCCTATACGTTCGGGTTCATTTGCTAACTTTCTAATTCTCGCTCGTCTTTTACAAAAATTTTGCCATAACTTCGTTATAGCTCAATTTTAATCCGTTCTTCATGAACATTTCTAACGTTCCTAACCAAGCAATAAGCAACTAACTTATACGCAATGGTTTTAAACTTTTCCATCAACAACAATTACACTACGATGGTTTTAAATTTGTCCATCAACAACATTCTTTGTGTTCTTTACGTGTTCTTCGCGTTCTTCGTTCGTTCTTCATTTTAATCGATATTTTGGATTACGATTCTACTTTTTCTTAGAATTTGATGTTATAGAACATCATTCCTTACTTATTTCACCTACTCATTCTTAAGATTCATTCGGATCGCTCAAAATCCTTACGAATCTTATACATCCTTAAAAAATTTACAAACTAAACTTCTAATTCTTATTTCTTCGTTTTCTCATGATTTCAACCATATGAAATCATTACTAATCTCTTTTACATCTTATTCTCATTAAGTTATGTTTTAACATATTAAACGTAAAGAAAATAATAGAAGAAACTAGGGTTCAGATTACCGTTCTTCTTTAATCCTCTTACGTTATACAAAGCCGGCGATTTGCAAGCTTTTCTATTTCACGATCAATTTTGATCCGAGCATTAATGCTCATACTCTTCCTTATTCTTCTTCTCCAAGCTCTCAAGCTCTCTCTCTAAGGTGTAGGATTTTCAAAAATCCAAAATAATGAATTTAAGCTTTCTATTTATAGAAAACCAAAGCTTAAGGAAAATCGGTCATTTCGCCCCCACCTCCTTACTATTCCAAACTTAGCCACCAAGTTTACTTGGCCACCACCCTTACTTGGTGGCCAAGTGGCCGCGTGGGTCATCCCCATGGGTTGCCCCATGGGTTTTACCCATTCGGTGACTCATCAGTTCGATCCGCGGTTAATTTCTTTGGATCGGGCTTAATCCTAATTCTTCTTGGGCCTAACTTGGGCTTAACTTCACAAATCATTGGGCTTGACATAATCCAAGTCCAATTGGATTCTACAAAGTCCATGAACACAAAGTCCATTAAGACTTATCGTATTCTACGCATTCCTTTCTCGTATTATCGTATTTTCGTATTCTCGTAATCTCTTTGTATTTAACTCGTACGATATTCGTATTATACGTCGTACTATTCTTCTTTCTATACTCGTATAATAACTCGTATCATACTCGTATTTCTCACGCATAATAACCCTAATTATTATACGCGATCATAACATTCTCGGAACTCACTTTTCCTAACCCTTAGGTT
Source organism: Panax japonicus (assembly GCA_020205505.1). NCBI lineage: Eukaryota > Viridiplantae > Streptophyta > Magnoliopsida > Apiales > Araliaceae > Panax > Panax japonicus. Next base: position 7,992,589 of record CM035111.1, on the reverse strand, counting down.
TTGAGTCCGCAGGCGAAAACTTCGTTTTTGCCATAACTGAAATATTATTGAATATTTCATCACGTCTCAAGATTTTACGTAATCAATAATTTCTCAGAATTTCAAAATAAATCTCCGAGCAGAAACAGGTGAATAGTGCCTATTTCGTCTTTTTTCCCCGGAAATATTTTTGTTCTCGAAAAACTTTCATTTTTGTCTTGAAAATTCTTACTCGTTCAGTCTAGCTCGTAGCCAGAATCCTCCCGATTAATAATCATTCTAGGTTATAGAACGATTAATTAACACATAACACAGAATAGTATTAATAAAAATTCATTTTATTAATAACTAATTTTTTAAACTTAAATTCTGGACAATCCGATTTTTTCGGGTTGTCACATTCTTCCCTCCTTAAAAAAATTCCGTCCTTGGAATTTCTTAAAACGAAACCCTTACCCAGGTCCTCACATTCTCCCCTTCTTCAAAGAATTTTTCCCTCGAAATTTTAGCTTACCTTTCTTCTCAACTTCTCTTCAAAGAAGTTCTTATCTTTTATACATTCCCTACCCTTCATAACTTATCAAGAATCATGAAGCGAAAGGAATAACTAGGAATATAAGGATTCCTTTAAAACATTTCATTCTTTTGCTGAGGGGTCAAATCGACCATGAACTCTTACTAAGTTAAACAGCCTCTGCCGTAAACCTTTCATACACGGTAAGTTTACAATCACAAAGAAGGTAAACTACCTCTTCCATATGTAGGTGATCAGCCTATCGTATAACCCCATTTCAGGGTATGTTCACCTCAGACTTAGATTTCGCACCAAAATAATTTGATTCAGCATAGCTATTCAAAGAAAGCTCGATTTTTTTTTATTAATCACGACATACCATTCATCTTAGCCAAATCAAGTAGCTTAGACCATACCAATAAATTGGGTATCAACTTGAAACATTCGTCTAGTCAACTCACTTAACATCGACTACTTCTTTAAATTCTTTTACAATACATCAAAACGTTTCATGACGTCATGATACCGTACTCTTCATTGTACGTTGAGGACTTCGTCAGTTTATGACTTCGTCATTATACATCATACCATAGCGGTTTGTTGATCCAAAGATCACATCCCACCAGGTTCAATTGCATTAATAACTCCATCCTTTTACCATCCTTTCATCAAATGCACTGATGATATAAAATTCATTTTGATATTTCAAATCAATTTCTGTCTAGCCGAAACAATTAGCAAAGACATACCAAGAATAGTTCTTTTAAAATCCACTGGTTCCACAAGTCGAACCAATTCTTTCATTTTCCAAAACGCGCACATTAGCACGATTTTAAGAAATTTTGAAATCTAGCATAACTAGATGACTTGGAATATCTTATTCTACATCTTCCGTTATTATCTTACTGCGACAATACTTAATCTTCTCTAGCACCTTCAATGCAAAGTCTACAGAAAATACTTCGTTTTCAGTCTAAACATTCTTATTTCTTAGTACAGTCGATCAATTTACCACACATTATGAGTTCAGGAACTTTCCACAATAATATGAGTTTAAGAACATCCAGACAGACGTTAGGCGTCCATTCGCTGAGACATTCAAAAACATACCATATTATTATGAGTCACGAACTTACCATAAGTACGAGTTTCAAGAACTCGCACCTAATCTTATCGTTCTCTACCTACCAAGTATATACATGAGAAAAGATTCACCTTTTCGTCATATATATCTTGATAAAGCGACCAATTTCAAAGATTATCGCTGTAATAAACTGAGTGGTTGTTACACCAAGCACAAACCTCTGCCTATACAAAGATTCATACAACTCAGCTATCACATGAGTCCTCAATTGAAATTTTACAACTTCTAACTCTCTCTTTACTTAATACGAATTTTCTTTAATTTGTATTCTATCCTTCACAACTCCATCTAAGTTCTTTTTCCCGTACTACTTTGTAGTACCATTCATTCATAGCATTAGCTATAAATCATTCATCGTTTAACAGCTCATCTGTTACTACAATTTACTATGATCACATGGTGATCTTCTTATCCTTCTCTCTACGATTATAGTCTTTGGTACTCTTACTTAAGATTTATAATCTATCAGCTTTGATACCAACCTGAAACGCCCCGAATTCCGGTCTATTTTCACATCGGGATTCCGTACGTTACGATCTCATCTTCTTCCAAACATACATCATTATATAGCTAAATATAACGACATACATTCTCAAATCCCAGGTTCTATAACCATAAAACCTCTTTTATTACAAATAATGATAATTACATTATTCTTTACATCTTGTACAAGTGACTTTTATCCGCCACCAAGGATACATAATCGTTTATTAAACTATTCTATAGTTTAATTCTATCATTCTATATTACAAGTCTCCGCTTGATCTTCACGTACATTCATATACTGAATGGCACATCGTCTGGATACCGATCAGCTTGATCTTTACGGGATCCTTAATTTTTTCTGACATCGTTCGCTGAAAATGTTTTTATTTAAAGCAAGTGTGAGCATTAAATTGCCTAGCAAGTCATAACAGTTTGAACAAACAATTTCAGAATTCAAACATTTCTTTAGAATTTTAATAACCGAACAAAGGTTATGAAGCAGCTTGAATAATAGGAATTTTCTCGATTCCTATAATCTTAAAACATTAGTCATATTCACTTTGAAATACTTTCATTCCTCTACCTTTTTCATACACATCCTGTCTAGCTAGAATCATTAGCACAGACCTAACAATAACAGTTCATGTATAAATAGAACATGCTCATATTGAAGAGTTCAATCACAGAACAGTTCATATCATAGAAACACTGAAGTGTTCATATTTTGGCACAAGGTCTCATACATTCTACCACCTTATACAAAAATCATACATTTGCACATAGACAGAACTTCTCAAGTTCAACATCTGAGAAGTTTTAGAACTAGCATTTACTTGAATATGAATGAAGTTAGGAAACTTGCCTTACGCACAGCTACAGCTTATAGTTTACGCTGAACTGCCCATTCCAATTCCTATACAACAAATAAGGAAAATAACACGTGTACCAATTAGTCATATACTTGACTTACGCATTAGTTTACTTTACTTTACTTCTTAGGGTTCGCGTTCTTATAATATAAGCTTACGCGACTAACTTTCATTTCTGATTTTGGCTTCATGACATACGGAGATGTCTTACTTAAAACGTTCATCATCTTTGATGATTTGCATTCTTATATTCTTCTTTTAACTTTCCTAGGACTCAGCACACATCGTGTCTCTGCTAGTAGTCCATATGGTACTCTGAGTGGTTTCTCACAAACAACCAACAAACAAGTTCTCGTCTCATCTACAATGCCCACACAATGAGTTAGATCGGTTGCCAGTTTTGTATATACCTTCGCTCTCTGAAGGAATTGTTTAGCCCAGCTCCCATATGTCAACCATCAAAGGTTACAATTGTACTACAACCTAACTTACCTTAACTTATCCGAACCATTAAACTATAATGTTCGTTAAGTCAACTTCTTATTCCTTATGGCTTTCTGGCAACTAAATGCCATACCTCAGAATTCATTCTTTATCGTCTAAGTCATATAATCTTTTGTATACTCGGAACGATCATTTAATGTCAATACTGTGAGAACATAGCGTTAAACATTTAATATTAACTTATTCATACCTTACAACGTCTGGTTCATTCAACTCGAAACGTTGTCCAAGTTATACTTATTAACTCGGCTTCTTAACGTTATACGTTATTATCTTTAACTTAGTTTCTTCACCGTTCACGGCTAAAACTTAGTCTTCATTACATTACGGTTAAACCATACACGGAGTGTTGGTTCATCCCGTTTAACACTCGCTTATACTCAACCCTTACGCTGATTAAAGTGTTCAACGCTTACTTCATTCTAACATTCTCTATCCGACTCACAATCGAACTTTCTTTAATCTCATTACCGTTTGTTACGACTGTCCTTGATAATTCGTATCTTACTTACTACCTTCGTCAACGTCTAAGTCATACAACTAGGGTATACTTAGAACGTTCGTCCAACACGAATATGATTCACGAGGATCGTTATGTATTCGATGTTCACTTGTTCGTCTTTTAATCTCTTATTACCATGACATAACATCGGAATGTTATTCATTACCTTCATCACTCAACGTCTAAGGAATCACAATCATAGCAATCCCTCATGTTCGTTTGTCGCGACTACGGTCCCCGGATATCGGTTACGTAATCTAGCGTTTACATTCTCCGTCTTTTAATCACGTTAAATCTTTTCGTTCAACCTTTGTTAAAGGTTTAAAACACTTGACTAAGTGTTACATTACATGAACTATATGTTCATACTTCTTTCCTGCACATCCCACAGTATCTGAGAAATAAAATTCTCATTTCTGGGCATTGCCTTGCATCGGCGCTGCGGCTCCATCCTTCTCTCTCTCTCTCTCGCGCTGCGGTGCGACCTACTTCTCTCTCCTCCCTTGGTCTGGCGCTGCAGCACCAAACCCTTCGTTATCTCTAGCGCTGCGGCGCCACTTAACAGCACCTGAAGCCCGAGTTCACGCTGCGGCGCCACTTAACAGCACCTGAAGCCCGAGTTCACGCTGCGGCGCGAAGCTTAAACCCTAAAATTTTTTTCTAAGTCTTTCATCAAGTTTGAGACGCGTACATTACGATCTCATAACTTCTTCATTATAACTCAGAACGAGATCGTTCTAAAGCGATTTTCTTTCTTATCTTATGTACTTCAATACCACCTAGACAGAACTTTGTTCTGAATCTGTTAATATGTCATTCAATTGGCTTAATCTTCGCTCTTCGTTCATGTTTACGTTATTAACGTTCTTCGTTCGTTCATCAGTAATTCGGTCATCCGAACTCAGAATTCGTTTGTTCTTGAGTCTACGACTCACGTTTTCAACATTCTCTTATATTCTTATGAAACCCTACACGTTCGGGTTCATTTACTAACTTTCTAATTCTCGCTCGTCTTTTACAAAAATTTCGCCATAATTTCATTATAACTCAATTTTAATCCGTTCTTCATGAACATTTCTAACGTTCCTAACCAAGAAATAAACAACTACCTTATATGCAATGGTTTTAAACTAGTCCATCAACAACAATTACACTACAATGGTTTTAAATTTGTCCATCAACAACATTCTTCGTGTTCTTCACGTGTTCTTCGCGTTCTTCGTTCGTTCTTCATTTTAATCGACATTTTGGATTACGATTCTACTTTTACTTGGAATTTGATGTTATAGAACATCATTCCTTACTTATTTCACCTACTCGTTTTAAGATTCATTCGGATCGCTCAAAATCCTTACGAATCTTATACTTCCTTAAGAAATTTACAAACTAAACTTCTAATTCTTATTTCTTCGTTTTCTCATGATTTCAATCATATGAAATCATTACTAATCTCTTTTACTTCTTATTTTCATTAAGTTATGTTTTAACATATTAAACTTAAAGAAAATAATAGAAGAGACTAGGGTTCGGATTACCGTTCTTCTTTAATCCTCTTACGTTATACAAAGCCGGCGATTTGCAAGCTTTTCTATTTCACGATCACTTTTGATCCGAGCATTAATGTTCATACTCTTCCTTATTCTTCTTCTCCAAGCTCTCAAGCTCTCTCTCTAAGGTGTAGGATTTTCAAAAATCCAAAATAATGAATTTAAGATTTCTATTTATAGAAAACCAAAGCTTAGGGAAAATCGGTCATTTCGCCCCCACCTCCTTACTATTCCAAACTTAGCCACCAAGTTTACTTGGCCACCACCCTTACTTGGTGGCCAAGTGGCCGCGTGGGTCATCCCCATGTGTTGCCCCATGGGTTTTACCCATTCGGTGACTCATCAGTTCGATCCGCGGTTAATTTCTTTGGATCGGGCTTAATCCTAATTCTTCTTGGGCCTAACTTGGGCTTAACTTCACAAATCATTGGGCTTGACATAATCCAAGTCCAATTGGATTCTACAAAGTCCATGAACACAAAGTCCATTAAAACTTATCGTATTCTACGCATTCCTTTCTCGTATTCTCGTATTTTTGTATTCTCGTAATCTCTTTGTATTTAACTCGTACGATATTCGTATTATACGTCATATTATTATTCTTTCTATACTCGTATAATAACTAGTATCATACTCGTATTTCTCACACATAATAACCCTAATTATTATACACGATCATAACATTCTCGGAACTCACTTTTCCTAACCCTTAGGTTTTGAGTCCGCAGGCGAAAACTTCGTTTTTGCCATAACTGAAATATTATTGAATATTCCATCACGTCTCAAGATTTTACGTAATCAATAATTTCTCGGAATTTCAAAATAAATTTTCGAGCAGAAACGGGTGAATAGTGCCTATTTCGTCTTTTTTCCTCGGAAATATTTTTGTTCCCGAAAAACTTTCATTCTTGAAAATTCTTACTCGTTCAGCCTAGCTCGTAGCCAGAATTCTCTCGATTAATAATCATTCTAGGTTATAGAACGATTAATTAACACATAACACATAATAGTATTAATAAAAATTCATTTTATTAATAACTAATTTTTTAAACTTAAATTCTGGACAATCCGATTTTTTGGGTTGTCACATTCTTCCCTCCTTAAAAAAATTCCGTCCTTGGAATTTCTTAACACCAAACCCTTACCCGGGTACTCACATTCTCCCCTTCTTCAAAGAATTTCGTCCTCGAAATTTTAGCTTACCTTTCTTCTCAACTTCTCTTCAAAGAAGTTCTTATCTTTCATACATTCCCTACCCTTCATAACTGTGACGCCCCCAAAATTAGGTATACATCACCCATCTTGAGTCGTCAGATACATGGTACAGAATTCAAATACAACTTACTAATACCACTGTCGTGTATAATACGACAAAATACAACTGTGAGTTTGAATACAATAAATGTCTACTAGAGATCATACAAACTCAAAAGGAGTCCTCAATACAATTATTGTCACACTATTTAACAGAATAATGAGGACTACTAATACTATTCTTTGGTCCATCACTCCGTTCCCCGACTCGTCCTAGCTATATTCTCATTTCCTGAAGAGAACAGTGAAAGAAAGGGTGAGCTCAACTAGCCCAGTAAGAAATATTATGACTAAGATAATGCAGAATAAAATATCATTAGCCTTCAACAGTGTTAAACTGATAAAATATAATAACATCAAGTTTAACAGCAGCGGATCAAGCAATCCATTAAAAGAGTCAAGTAGAGAATATAATCTACTATCTTTTATGATTTAAAAAGTTTTTAATCACTTTTATCGCTGAGACTCAGCTTAATAAATAATCCACATCATCCCTGCACTACGGCCAAGGATACTCATTAGGGTCACGACCACAAATTCTATGCACTACCGGCCAAGGATATTTGTGTATTCATCAATGGTCATGATCATGCCAACAACTGTCCATCAATGCACTACGGGCCAATGAGGACTTTTTCCACATCATTTGTAATATTACGGTCATGATTACACCGAATAATCCCTGGTCATAATCATACCAAGTCCATCCATGCACTACAGGCCACAGATGACTTTCAAAAAAAAATATAAACATGAGGATGATGACAATGATATAAGAATTCAATAAAACAAGTTCAAGAATTATTTTATCTAGGAATCATTAACGTCCAAATTGTCAACACGATACTGTTTTGTGGTGTAAAATTCAAGAATGCTCAGAAGAATATTTCCATGAAAAGATACTGGATGAAGCGCAAATATCAAGAATATTCCACTAATTTCATGGAGTATAGAAGTCAAAGTTTTATCCAACTGAGTATAATAAAGAATGGAATAACAAGAGAAATCACCATGCATGCGATAGAGACCGCACAAACAGGTTATTCCAGCAGAATAATAATAACGGAACCAGGTCAGGCAAAATTTGCACCGACAGGATGTTCCAACAGAATAATAAAGACGGAGTAATAAAAATGGAACCAGGTCCGGTGCAAAACACACAGACAGGATGTTCCAACGGAATAATAATAAAGACGGAACCAGGTCCGGTGTAAAACACACAGACAGGATGTTCCAACGGAATAATAATAAAGACGGAACCAGGTCCGGTGTAAATCACACAGACAGGATGTTCCTACAGAATGATAGAAGAATATCACCAAGTATAGGGTAGACCGCGTATACAGGTTATTCCAACAGAATAATAAGAAATGGAATAACAACAGTTCTCTTCATGAATAAAAAAAAATAACACCTCTTACCGTAACAGAAACTGGATATGGGAAAAGAAAAGTTAAGTAGCAAAAAGCTTTTCTTCTATCTCTCTATAGTTTCTCTCTCTAGAGTTCAGTGAATTCGTAAGAAAATAATGAAAGAATGAGCTTCTATTTATAGAAAAATGGAATGCATAGTAACTAATCCATGAACGGTCCAGATTGATTTACTTTAATCTGACGGTCCATATTTAAAGAAAAATCTTTTAAATAAAATATAATATATTCTATTTATATAAAAAGATTTTTACTATGCAAACACTATGCAACACTATGCAAAACTATGCATAATAAAATATAATATATTCTATTTATAAAATAACTTTAATAAAGTATTCTGTTTTATATAAAAAGATGTTTCTGTTTTATTACGTTAATAATACGAATAAAACAAAACGTCATCATCGCTAAAATAATTCATATTATTAATCGACAATAATTGAATCAAACTGAGCGACTTCTCACATAAATATCAATAATCAATACCGTGTGCTACTATGCAACAACGCGTATTACTGTACTTTTACTACCCAGTAGTTCAACAGTATCAACGGTAAAACTTCCGCCGTTATTTTTAATAAAATATTTTTGTCGTTTTCTCAATTCGACAATAATTCTGTTGTGGGGTCCACCAATAATTTTGCCGTCGTACGAATATTCGCCGACAAAAAGAATATTCCCCGACCAAACGAATATTTTATAACAACTTGCGTACTTTGCAAAATTTATAAATATTACCCACAACTATAACATTATATCAAATTTCTTCCATAATATTCAAAAATAATAATTATAAAAATTCATCTTTATTTATAAAAAAAAACTGGGGTCTTACAACCTCCCCTTCTTATGAAATTTCGCCCTCGAAATTAGGGTACGTACCTGGTATGTCGAAGAGGTAAGGATACCTTGATTTCATTTCAGATTCTAACTCCCAAGTCATTTCCTCAACATCGTGGTTTCTCCACAAAACTTTGACTTGAGGTATAACCTTGGTGCGTAAAATATGTTCCTTCTTATCCAAGATTTGAACAGGAACCTCTTCATACGTTAAATCTTCCGCTATTTCGTCCGGTTCTAACTCAATAATGTGGTTCGGGTCTTTCACATATTTACGTAGCATGGATATGTGAAAAACGTTATGAACACGAGACATACTTGGCGGTAAAGCGAGTCTATAAGCCACAGTTCCTACTCGATCGAGGATTAAAAATGGGCCGATGAATCGAGGATTGAGCTTTCCTCTCTTTCCAAATCTCGTAACTCCTTTCCATGGAGCAACACGTAACAACACATGATCTCCTATATCGAATTCCACGTCCTTTCGATGAAGATCAGCATAACTCTTTTGTCGATCTTGTGAGATTTTTATACGTTTCCGGATCGTTTGAATCTTTTCTGTAGTCATACGTACCAAATCCGGTCCCAACAACGTTGCTTCACCCACCTCATCCCAACATACTGGAGAACGACACTTTCTTCCATACAACGCCTCGAACGGAGCCATGCCAATACTTGCTTGATAACTATTGTTGTATGAAAACTCCACCAATGGTAATAACTTGTCCCAACTTCCCTTGAAATCAAGGACACAGAGTCTTAATAGATCTTCAAGAGTTTGAATAGTCCTCTCTGACTGTCCGTCCGTTTGAGGATGATATGCCGAGCTAAATCGTAAATCTGTGCCCATAGCTTTTTGCAAACTAACCCAAAATCGCGAAGTAAATCTTGGGTCTCGATCAGAAACTATGGATACTGGCATACCATGCAATCTTACAACCTCGTTTATGTACATACGAGCAAGACGTTCAAGTGTATAAGTTTCTCGTATCGGTAAGAAATGAGCAGACTTGGTCAATCTATCAACAATGACCCAAATCGCATCTATGCCTTGAGAAACTTTGGGAAGACCAGTAACGAAATCCATGGTAATGTGCTCCCACTTCCATTCTGGAATTTCAAGTGGTTGTAATGGTCCTTTTGGTATTTGATGCTCCGCCTTGACTCGTTGACATGTTAGACACCTTGAGATAAAAAGCGCTATCTCTCTCTTCATATTGCCCCACCAAAATGTATGTCGAAGATCATGATACATTTTGGTACTCCCAGGATGGATTGCAAACGGTGTGTTGTGCGCCTCCATCATGATTTTATACTTTAAATCAGGGTCGTTAGGAACACAAAGTCTGGAGTTGACTCGAAGTATTCCTTCTTCATCGATTCTTGCTTCCGGTATCGCACCTTCTTGTACTTTCTTCCTCATACGCATCAGCTCCGGATCTGTAACTTGAGCAGCTTTAATTTTATCAATTAAAGTCGGTTCTACTCGTATATTCGCCATCATAATGTGGGTCCTTGGAGTCTTTATCTCTATCTCCATCCTTTGCAAGTCATCCAAAATGGGCCTTTGCGTTGACAATATTGCACTCGCACCCGCATATGACCTTCTACTCAATGCGTCAGCTACCACGTTCGCTTTTCCAGGATGGTATTGGATGGTATGATCATAATCTTTCAACAGTTCAAGCCAACGTCGTTGTCGCATGTTGAGTTCCTTTTGAGTGAAGAAATATTTGAGGCTTTTATGATCCGTAAAGATCTCCACTTTCTCCCCATACAAGTAATGCCTCCAAATTTTAAGTGCGAAGACAACAGCTGCTAACTCTAGGTCATGAGTAGGATAATTTCTCTCATATTCTTTGAGTTGTCGTGAGGCATAGGCTATGACTTTCCCATGTTGCATGAGAACACATCCTAACCCTTTGCCCGAAGCATCACTGTAGATGACAAATCCCTCTGAACCAGATGGTATTGTCAGAACAGGTGCTGAAATGAGTCTCCTCATGAGTTCTTGAAAACTCTTCTCACATTCCTCGCTCCAACCGAACTTTGTATCTTTCTGAGTCAGCTGAGTTAGTGGAGTAGCGATTCGAGAAAACCCTTCTACGAATCTCCGATAATAACCAGCTAAGCCGAGAAAGCTACGTACTTCGGTCACTGATTTAGGTTGCTCCCAGCTTTGAATGGCTTCAATCTTTGCTGGGTCAACAGATATTCCATGACTTGATACCACGTGCCCAAGGAATGCTACTTCCTCAAGCCAGAACTCGCATTTCTTCAACTTGGCATAAAGCTTGTATTCACGAAGCTTTTGGAGTATTAGCCTCAAGTGTTCCTCATGATCTTCACGGCTTTTGGAATAAATAAGGATGTCATCAATAAAGACGACCACAAAGTGATCCAAATATTCCTTGAATACTCGGTTCATCATATCCATGAAGGCAGCAGGAGCATTAGTCAATCCAAAGGACATGACTAGGAATTCATAATGCCCGTACCGAGTTCTGAAAGCCGTCTTTGGAATGTCATCGGTTCTAATCTTCAATTGGTGATATCCGGAACGAAGATCAATCTTTGAAAAGAATTTGGCTCCTTGCAACTGGTCAAACAGGTCATCAATACGTGGCAATGGATACCTATTTTTGATGGTGACATGATTTAACTCCCGATAATCAATACAAAGTCGCATACTCCCATCTTTCTTCTTCACGAATAGAACAGGAGCACCCCAAGGAGAAGTACTAGGACGAATAAAGCCAATGTCTAACAATTCCTGCAGTTGAGTCTTTAACTCCTGAAGTTCAATAGGAGCCATTCGATATGGGGCTTTGGAAATGGGTTTTGTACCGGGTTTAAGGTCGATACAAAATTCAATTTCACGCTCTGGGGGTAGGCCAGGAAGTTCTTCAGGGAATACGTCAGGGAATTCATTAACAATAGAAATATTATTCAAAACTGACGTATTTTTGTTTAGATCTGTGACATGAGCTAAGAAAGCTTGACATCCGTTTTTTAATAAACGAATAGCTTTATGGCTTGAGATGACAGTGATTGATTTTAATGGTTTGGTTGTTTGAATTCGCATAATAGGTCGATTAGGAATATGAAAGCTAACAACCTTACGAAAACAATCAATTTTTGCATGATGAGTAGTTAACCAATCAATCCCTAGAATTACATCAAATGCAAGTATTTTTAATGAAATAAGATCGACAGGTAATGCGTGGGTACCAACTTGAACCAAACAAGACTTATAAACCGTGGATGTAATGAAGGTTTCTCCCAACGGAGTTTCCACAGATAAGTCAAAGTCTAATTTCTCCGGAGTCAAATTTAATCGTTGAGCGCAAGTAGAAGAAATAAATGAATGGGTAGAACCGGTATCAAATAAAGTGTAGACTTCGCTAGAGTTTATGATAAGCTTACCCGTGATGACCTCATGCGGGTTCCTTGCTTTTTGGGAGGTCACAACAAACGCTCTCCCTTGCACTACCGGCTTTGACTTTTCTGGGACAGCCTTTGGTACCTCCATCCTAGTTGAATTTGTCTTCAGTGAACGACAAAATCGGCTAAGTGGCCTTCTCTTCCACAATTATAACATGCTTTGGACGGCATCGCGCAATTTGGACTGATGTGTCCCTCCCCTCCGCATTTGAAGCATATGATAGGTTGTCTTTCTCCTTCCTTAACAACGGTTGCTGATGCTGACGTCTTTCCATCATTGTTGAATCTCCTCTTCTTGAAATGTCCATTCTTATTGTTTTGGCCCTGATTACCACCGAAGTGGTTACCATTTCTGACCTGATGATTTCCTCCACGCTTGTTGTCACCGCTTCGATGACTGCTCTCACTGGTATTATCATTTTGCCGGCTGCTCTCTTTTGATTGCGTTGACTCGTTATCGCGCTCTACCAACTGAGCCCTATTTACAACATCAGAATACAAACACAGTTTATGAGAAATAAGATGTTGACGTATCTCCGGCTTCAAACCTCTTAAAAATAATCGTGCCATTCTCTCTTCATTATCCACCAAATGGGACGCAAACCGGGATAACTCCGCAAATTTTGCCTCGTATTGCGACACGGTCATATTATTTTGCTCCAATTTGATAAACTCCACCTCCTTCATGTGACGGATACTTTCAGGAAAGTATTTGTCATTGAACAGCTCTTGGAACTTCTCCCAAGACATCTTCAGTACGGCAGGTTGAGTACGTTTTACCGATTCCCACCAGTAATCTGCCTCTCCGCGCAACATAAAGGCGGCAAAGGGAACCTTTTGCTCCTCGGAGCATCCCAAGACATCAAATATTTTGGTGATCTGCTTTATCCATGCTTCCGCAATAAGTGGTTTTGGCTCTCCCTTAAACTCCGGTGGTCCCAGCTCCTTGAACTGTTTAGCGGTGACCGCCCGAGAATTTCCAGTGTTTCCACCTACATTTTGAACAGGAGCCGCTCTCGCTTGCTGTTGCATGAATTGCATAAAGCCTCTGAACAATCCATCATTCATCATTTGGTCATGAGGATTGTCGCCTTCCTGATGCACATTCTCCTGATTATTGATATGTGGAGACTCAACGGTCTCTTGTGCTCCATTATTATTCTCAACATTTTCGGAAGTCATTTTCAGATACTGTCACAAAACAAAGATTAATTGACATGTAACATAATATCTCTAAACTTTGACCAACTAATTTAAATACAAAATAAATTTAAGTAGGTCATACTAGCGAAGGAATTCCCCGTCTCTCCCCTCCTAGTTCTAGTCTCACATCTTAGCCAGGGATCATATCCCTAAGCTCTGATACCAACTGTGACGCCCCCAAAATTAGGTATACATCACCCATCTTGAGTCGTCAGATACATGGTACAGAATTCAAATACAACTTACTAATACCACTGTCGTGTATAATACGACAAAATACAACTGTGAGTTTGAATACAATAAATGTCTACTAGAGATCATACAAACTCAAAAGGAGTCCTCAATACAATTATTGTCACACTATTTAACAGAATAATGAGGACTACTAATACTATTCTTTGGTCCATCACTCCGTTCCCCGACTCGTCCCAGCTATATTCTCATTTCCTGAAGAGAACAGTGAAAGAAAGGGTGAGCTCAACTAGCCCAGTAAGAAATATTATGACTAAGATAATGCAGAATAAAATATCATTAGCCTTCAACAGTGTTAAACTGATAAAATATAATAACATCAAGTTTAACAGCAGCGGATCAAGCAATCCATTAAAAGAGTCAAGTAGAGAATATAATCTACTATCTTTTATGATTTAAAAAGTTTTTAATCACTTTTATCGCTGAGACTCAGCTTAATAAATAATTCACATCATCCCTGCACTACGGCCAAGGATACTCATTAGGGTCACGACCACAAATTCTATGCACTACGGGCCAAGGATATTTGTGTATTCATCAATGGTCATGATCATGCCAACAACTGTCCATCAATGCACTACGGGCCAATGAGGACTTTTTCCACATCATTTGTAACATTACGGTCATGATTACACCGAATAATCCCTGGTCATAATCATACCAAGTCCATCCATGCACTACAGGCCACAGATGACTTTCAAAAAAAAATATAAACATGAGGATGATGACAATGATATAAGAATTCAATAAAACAAGTTCAAGAATTATTTTATCTAGGAATCATTAACGTCCAAATTGTCAACACGATACTGTTTTGTGGTGTAAAATTCAAGAATGCTCAGAAAAATATTTCCATGAAAAGATACTGGATGAAGCGCAAATATCAAGAATATTCCACTAATTTCATGGAGTATAGAAGTCAAAGTTTTATCCAACTGAGTATAATAAAGAATGGAATAACAAGAGAAATCACCATGCATGCGATAGAGACCGCACAAACAGGTTATTCCAGCAGAATAATAATAACGGAACCAGGTCAGGCAAAATTTGCACCGACAGGATGTTCCAACAGAATAATAAAGACGGAGTAATAAAAATGGAACCAGGTCCGGTGCAAAACACACAGACAGGATGTTCCAACGGAATAATAATAAAGACGGAACCAGGTCCGGTGTAAAACACACAGACAGGATGTTCCAACGGAATAATAATAAAGACGGAACCAGGTCCGGTGTAAAACACACAGACAGGATGTTCCTACAGAATGATAGAAGAATATCACCAAGTATAGGGTAGACCGCGTATACAGGTTATTCCAACAGAATAATAAGAAATGGAATAACAACAGTTCTCTTCATGAATAAAAAAAAATAACACCCCTTACCGTAACAGAAACTGGATATGGGAAAAGAAAAGTTAAGTAGCAAAAAGCTTTTCTTCTATCTCTCTATAGTTTCTCTCTCTAGAGTTCAGTGAATTCGTAAGAAAATAATGAAAGAATGAGCTTCTATTTATAGAAAAATGGAATGCATAGTAACTAATCCATGAACGGTCCAGATTGATTTACTTTAATCTGACGGTCCATATTTAAAGAAAAATCTTTTAAATAAAATATAATATATTCTATTTATATAAAAAGATTTTTACTATGCAAACACTATGCAACACTATGCAAAACACTATGCAACACTATGCATAATAAAATATAATATATTCTATTTATAAAATAACTTTAATAAAGTATTCTGTTTTATATAAAAAGATGTTTCTGTTTTATTACGTTAATAATACGAATAAAACAAAACGTCATCATCGCTAAAATAATTCATATTATTAATCGACAATAATTGAATCAAACTGAGCGACTTCTCACATAAATATCAATAATCAATACCGTGTGCTACTATGCAACAACGCGTATTACTGTACTTTTACTACCCAGTAGTTCAACAGTATCAACGGTAAAACTTCCGCCGTTATTTTTAATAAAATATTTTTGTCGTTTTCTCAATTCGACAATAATTCTGTTGTGGGGTCCACCAATAATTTTGCCGTCGTACGAATATTCGCCGACAAAAAGAATATTCCCCGACCAAACGAATATTTTATAACAACTTGCGTACTTTGCAAAATTTATAAATATTACCCACAACTATAACATTATATCAAATTTCTTCCATAATATTCAAAAATAATAATTATAAAAATTCATCTTTATTTATAAAAAAAAACTGGTGTCTTACAATAACTTATCAAGAATCATGAACTCTTACTAGGTTAAACAGCCTATGCCGTAAACCTTTCTTACACGGTAAGTTTATAATCACAAAGAAGGTAAACTACCTCTTCCATACGTAGGTGATCAGCCTATCGTATAACCCCATTTCAGGGTATGTTCACCTCAGACTTAGATTTTGCACCAAAACAATTTGATTAGGCATAGCTATTCAAAGAAAGCTCAATTTTTTTTATTAATCATGACATACCATTCGTCTTAGCCAAATCAAGTAGCTTAGACCATACCAATAAATTGGGTATCAACTTGCAACATTCATCTAGTCAACTCACTTGACATCGACTACTTCTTTAAATTCTTTTACAATACATCAAAACGTTTCATGACGTCATGATACCGTACTCTTCACAGTACGTCGAGGAATTCGTCAGTTTATGACTTCGTCATTATACATCATTCCATAGCGGTTTGTTGATCCAAAGATCACATCCCACCAGGTTCAATTGCATTAATAACTCCATCCTTTTACCATCCTTTCATCAAATGCACTGATGATATAAAATTCATTTGGATATTTCAAATCAATTTTTTTCTAGCCGAAACAATTAGCATAGACATACCAAGAAGAGTTCTATTAAAATCAATTGGTTCCAAAAGTGGAACCAATTCTTTCATTTTCCAAAACGCGCACATTAGCACGATTTCAAGAAATTTCTAAATTTAGCATAACTAGATGACTTGGAATATCTTATTCTCCATCTTTCGTTATTGTCTTACTGCGACAATACTTAATCTTCTCTAGCACCTTCAATGCTAAGTCTACTGAAAATACTTCGTTTTCAGACTAAACATTCTTATTTCTTAGTACAGTCCATCAACTTACCACACATTATGAGTTCAAGAATTTTCCACAATAATATGAGTTTAAGAACATCCAAACAGACCTTAGGCGTCCATTCGCTGAGACATTCAAAAATATACCATATTATTATGAGTCACGAACTTACCATAAGTATGAGTTTCAAGAACTCGCACCTAATCTTATCGTTCTCTACCTACCAAGTATATACATGAGAAAAGATTCACCTTTCCGTCATATATATCTTGATAAAGCGACCAATTTCAATGATTATCACTGTAATAAACTGAGTGGTTGTTACACCAAGCACAAACCTCTGCCCATACAAAGATTCATACAACTCAGCTATCACATGAGTCCTCAATTGAAATTTTACAACTTCTAACTCTCTCTTTACTTAATACGAATTTTCTTTAATTCGTATTCTATCCTTCACAACTCCTTCTAAGTTCTTCTTCCCGTACTACATTGTAGTACCATTCATTCATAGCATTAGCTATAAATCATTCATCGTTTAACAACTCATCTGTTACTACGATTTACTATGATCACATGGTGATCTTCTTATCCTTCTCTCTACGATTATAGTCTTAGGTACTCTTACCTAAGATTTATAATCTATCAGCTTTGATACCAACCTAAAACGCACCGAAATTCGGTCTATTTTCACATCCGGATTCCGTACGTCACGATCTCATCTTCTTCCAAACATACATTATTATATAGCTAAATATAACGACATACATTCTCAAATCCCAGGTTCTATAACCATAAAACCTCTTTCATTACAAATAATGATAATTACATTATTCTTTACATCTTGTACAAGTAACTTTTATCCGCCACCAAGGATACATAATCGTTCATTAAACTATTTTATAGTTTAATTCTATCATTCTATATTACAAGTCTTCGCTTGATCTTCACGAACATTCATACACTGAATGGCACATCGTCTGGATACCGATCAACTTGATCTTTACGGGATCCTTAAGTTCTTCTAACATCGTTCGCTGAAAATATTTTATTTAAAGCAAGTGTGAGCCTTCAATTGCCCAACAAGTCATAACAGTTTGAACAAACAATTTCAGAATTCAAACATTTCTTTAGAATTTCAATAACCGAACAAAGGTTATGAAGCAGCTTGAATAATAGGAATTGTCTCGATTCCTATCATTTTAAAACATTAGTCATATTCACTTTGAAATACTTTCATTCCTCTACCTTTTTCATACACATCCTATATGGCTAGAATCATTAGCACAGACCTAACAATAACAGTTCATGTATAAATAGAACATGCTCATATTGAAGAGTTCAAACACAGAACAGTTCATATCACAGAAACACCGAAGTGTTCATATTTTGGCACAAGGCCTCATACATTCTACCACCTTGTACAAAAATCATACATTTGCACATAGACAAAACTTCTCAAGTTCAACATCTGAGAATTTTTAGAACTAGCATTCACTTGAATATGAATGAAGTTAGGAAACTTGCCTTACGTACAGCTACTGAAAGTAATATGCACACAAGCCAATCATGTTTGATGATAAAGCATATACTTTGTAACAATCTTATTCATTTATTAATAAAAAGTATTAATTTATTAAAGGCTTTTAATTATCTACATGATGTTATTTTATAATATGTGATAAACCCATAGTTTTAAGCAATGCTTTTAGAATAATGATGATGATCATTCTAATGAGATCTAAATTCTTAGAAAGCTTAAAACTAAAATAGTTCCCAATCGTTGGATTACTAAATTGGGGATTAGTGAATCCGGATAGATTGGTACATACGTTGCTTGCTCATTGGATGAGGATGATTGATCTCATGATCATTTGTGTGGAGACACTAAAGCAAGTATGTAGGTGCTTATTAGAGAATAAGTTCACTGAACGTGGCTCGCTAAGGAATACCTAATGGAGTTTTACTTGCCTGTCAATAGGAATTCCTATAGTGATAGTAGTACAAGTGATCCTTGGACTTGAGATCATCATAGTATCTTGTGTATGATGAGTTATACTTTGACTTATTCCTTAAGACCCTTAGGGTATATCAAAGGGTATGCTTGGGTATAATAAGTTGTACATGGAGATAATGTATGATCAATAAAGAATCTACCACTTCTAGTAAAAGAAGAAAATATCCTATGTGATTCGATAAATGACAACCCAGTAGTCCTTGGCCAAGGCAGAATGAAATTAGAAAGGAGTTTCTAATTTGCATTAATTGGGGTTGTGCATTTAAGAGTCGAAATACATATAATTAAATAAAATAAGACTTGACAGTAATTCCATGTCTTATATTTAATTGGGACATTGTATGGTGGAAATGATTGAATTGTACGGTAACTATTTACTCAAAGGTTCTTTTATGATTAATGTTGAAATCTATATTATCTGGAAAGTCGTTGATCGCTAGGGAGGCTTATCCCTATTGTAGAATAAATATTATTTATTTAAATAAATTAATATTTTAATTTATTTATTTAAATAAGATTAGAATTGTTCTAATTGATTTATTCACAACCGGTTTAATATGGAGAACCTAAAGGGTCACACCATAAAAGGAAGAATAATTATTTAAGAAGTTAATGGCATAATCGTAATAATATGTTAAGTATATTTAATTTAATCTATGGTGATAGAATAAATTAAATAGCTTAATATTTATTAATTAATATTTTAAAAATATTAAATATAAATTAATAAGAGGAGTCTTATTAATATTATTGCAATTATTATTATTTAATTCCTAAAGGAGTTTGGGAATTAATTAATAAAAGTACTCTCAAATATCCTAATAGGATTAGGAGGCAAATTAATTAAAAGAGTTTAATTAATTATGCCTAATAAGATTAGGGAGCTTAACTAATTAAAAGGTTAATTAATTATTCCTAATAAGATTAGGAGCCTAATTAATTAAAAGAGTTTAATTAATTAAAATAAAACCCAATTCCTTAATTGTTAAGGATGGGTTGCCCACATCTATAAATAAGAAGAGTCTTATTATGGGTGGGAGTGAGATTGACGTATTGATAGAATACGTAATTCCAATAGTTGGAGAGTACGCCTTTTTCTATAGAGATAGAAAAACTAGGGTTTAGCCAACCACCCATCTTCTTGAATTCTTCTTCTTCCTTGGTGGATCACCTCTAGAGGCCAAACACTTGGGGTGGCTAACGTTGATCAAAGGAAGGAACCAAACCCGGTGGATTCAAGTTGAACGCGAAAGGATTTGGAGGTGAACTTGTACCTGAGGAAGCTCGATCTTCAAGGGTATGATTTTATTCTTTATCTTTTCGTTTAATTAATAATTGCGCATAAAGGGTGATCCGGGTTTATGGTTTGTAAATTTTTAAAACTCTGATTTTACACGTTTCCGCATATTTTTGCAATTTGATTGCGTTCATGAATATTACAAACCTAACAGTGGCATCAGAGCCAAACCTTTATGCAAATTATTAATTGTTCAAATTTGATATGTATATTGATATGTGTTAGAACAATTTAATTGGGCATAATTTTATGTATAAAATTATTAAAAAAAAAAAAAAATCGCGAGCTGCTTGTTTTTTTTTTCCGGCTATCTCTATCACGTGGGACGTGACCCAGGAGCTTCCCTTGTAATCTTTAATATTCTAGTTGCACGGAAATGGGAGTCTTGATTATATATATATTATATATATATATATATATATATATTATATAATAGTTATATTATAAATACATTACCGAAGTTAACAGGATTCATGTTACTTATATATTATATATATAATATATATATTATCGTAATATATATTATGTATATGTAATATATATTTTAATAATTTTATAATTAAAATAAAAGGTTATTTAATTTTAAAATAAAAGGTTTATTTTAATCTTAAAATAAAAAATGTTTATTTTAATTTTAAATTAAATTTCATGCTAACTAATTAGAGTTGGAATTGGATTCCATGATAACTAATTAGAGTTGAAATTAAATTTCATCTTTCCTTAAATAAAGGAGTTTATTTAGATATGAAATAAGATTTCATATTATTCAAAATAAAGGAGTTTATTTGTGAATAGGAAAGAGAATCCTAATTTCCTTAATAAGGAGTTTATTTAGATATGAAATAAGATTTCATATTATTCAAAATAAAGGAGTTTATTTATGAATAGGAAAGAGAATTCTTGTTTCCTTAAATAAAAGAGTTTATTTAGATATGAATAAGATTTCATATTATTCAAAATAAAGGAGTTTATTTGTGAATAGGAAAGAGAATCCGTGTTTCCTTTTATAAAGGAGTTTTTTTTTAATACTTGGAATTGGATTCCATAATTAATTAAAATAAAGGAGTTTATTTTGATTAAAATAAAATAGTTTATTTTATTCAAAATTGGATAAATTAAAATAAAATAGTTTTATTTTAATTTAAATTTGGATTAAAATAAAGGAGTTTATTTTGATTCAAAAATAGATTTTATGCTAACTAATTTTGCCCATTAAATGATATCAATATATATATATTAATATTTATTATTCATGAGATGAATGTTATTATTGATGCATATGGTAATATGTATGATAATAAATGAGATTGATTATGGACTATTGACCAATATGATTGGATTTTATTTAGTTGGATGCATGAATGTATGGGTTTTTATTAAATGGGATCTGCGTACCTCGTCTTCTCTAATTTTTCTTAATGTAATTCTATCTCCCTCCTATGTACTTCCCCTTGACTGCTGATCAAGGTTTCTATTTATATTAAATAGTTTTGTAATAGGAATAGTTAGAATTAATTTTGAAGAATTGGAGATCAAAGGAGTAAGGAGCGCTTGAAGACCATTTGTAATGAAGCCCGGGTTTAAATGTAATAGTTATATTTAAGGGTTTGACCTTTTGGTTCACTTGGTGGCTCTAGTGAACCAAACTAGAATAAAAGTCCATAATCAATCCAGGTAGAATATAGTATTCTATATGTGCATGCTTATACTATATATATTATATATTATGCAAACATGCTTCGCATGTTCATTAATATGACGCGTATTTATATATATATGTGCATGCGCGCTAAACAAGATGAGACAAATTAATAACAAACCCCTCATTTTTTTTTAAGTTGTAACGTTCAAAGATATTTGGAATATCGAACGTCGCCTTCTGCATGATATAAACAATAGAGTATTGAATATTTAATATGAGTTTGTTGTGCACACACAAGGCGAGTATTAAATATTTAAGATATTGTTTTTATTACATATGATGTTATAAGGAATTGAACATTACTGCTTTGTTGTGCACACACAAGGGCTTTAGTTTTCTCTTCACTTATATAGAAATGCTGGGTCTGACTTAACTTAAATCATTTTAGTTCGGATGTGCACACACTGACCATTATGATTTAAGAGGCAAAATACAAGGTGTTACATAGTTGATGTAATGACAAGAGTTGTCTACCTATTTATTTATATATAGTTTGTTGTGCACACACAAGGCTATATACATTTGAAATTGGATCCTTATTCTCACTAGCATATCTTTAATTGGATTTTGCCGAACTATATAAGTGAGGGTAATATCGTTTGAAGAAAATATTGGGAGATACCAATTTAAAACAAGACCTAATTTATTTTGGTAATTAATAAAAGAATGTATGTTAAAATGTTGTTAATTACAAATTCATTTATAGAATTTTACAATGTCTAAAATTACTATCACTGCGTAGCATATTAGATGCTAAATAACCGGACCAAATTAAATGGATTGGTTAAGGAAATTGAGAATAGTTCTCATGGCTGAAAGCTTTCTTATGTCCTTAATATGCCTATCCCTGCAATGGTTACAGACATATGCCTCTGAGGAAGATATTGCTACTTTTAGAAAGTGACTAGATGATGCCTAGTTGGCTCAATGCATCATGCTCGCATCCATGATTAACGAGCTTCAGCATCAGCATGAAACTATTGGATGCTCCTATTATATTCCTGCAGATCAAGTAGTTGATGGTGAGAAAAGTAGAACTGATAGATATCAGATATCTAAGGAGCTCTTCGATCTAGGACCGATGACACTACGGTACAGATAAAAGTCCTTAACATTCATTTTGATGATCAATTAGGACAAAGGGTTTTGTCATGGATGGGAGAGTTGAGCAAGATTTGATCTTGCACTCACTTCGGACTCTTCACAATTGTTGTGAATTTTTCATATGAACGAGCTAGATATCAGCCTCGCTGATTGCTTAACATGTTGAAAAATATTGAGAGTCTTTCCAACCAAGAAAGACCAAGTCTTACTGATAGGGGCCAAAGGATCTTCTGAAAAGAAGAACGATTCTAAGAAGGTAAATATAAAGGCATAAACAAAGGATAATAAGAACAAAAATGATACGGATAGCAAAGGAGTTGTTTCCACTGCAATAAGCCTGGACATGGAAAAGAAACTGCGAGAAGCATCTTGCAGGCTAACCAAAGAAGCTTAGTGAAGTTTCGGTTACAAATACAAATTTGTTCATAATTTGAAATAAATTTTCTTTAAGTCAAGGTTCTACTTGGGTATTGGATATCGACTTGGTTATCATAAATATAGATTTATGAAGGGACCAAGCAGGAGTAGAAAGCTAAACAAAGATAAGAAATCCTATGTGCGG